>JAHLGO010021098.1:3509046-3551390 GCA_020615895.1 Ceriops decandra
GTGAGAGGAAAAAAGAATGTGTCTGGCAAACCGAGGAGAATTATTATGTTTTTATTTTTAAAGAAATCTTTTAATAATTAATTTTTTTTTATTTTTAAAATTTTAAAAAGTTAAATATATGATTTAGGAAAATAATAAAATTTATTTTTATGTAATTGATAGTTTAATAAATTTTTTATTACAAAAATAATTTTTTTTTTAATCAATCTGATGGATACATTAATGTAACATGTGTACTCTCTTATATCTTCAAGGAAAAAGAAAATTTTAGATGATATATAAATATGAATACTGTACACTTAAACATGTTATCTTTTAAGAAGAAAGTAATAAGTCGTGACAAGTAATAAGTGGTATTAGAATCTATTTTTATTCGCTATATAAACTCTCAATTTGGTGCAAAATGTGGAGAACTTTCGATTTTACTATTTAATGCGTGTATAAGAACATCAACAATGAGTGGAATGGGAGAAACACTGCCTAACTTCTACATTCTCGAAGAAGTGGGAAATTTTGCGTTATATAAAAGATTGAGATCTCACAACCCGTTTATTTGTTGGAGAAGTTAATGTCCGTGACACTAAGATTTCGATGGTTAAAGAGTATGGTTATATGGACGGAACTCTTAAATAAGTCTCTTAACACGTTGACATAAACTGGAGTAATATGTCTTTTTTATTTAAAAAAATATTTGGTGTTTATATGATTAAAGTAAAATATATATATCAACAATGTGCATCAAATATTTTTATATACATATATATATTGTTGACAAAAGCACGGGAGTTGGTTCAAAATCCATGTCTACCAAGTCACTGCTGCGTTCAATCCAGATCCTTTGTCCAACGGCCTTTATCAACTCTTTTGTTTTCAAATAGATAAAATGCATGGCCAATGCTAGCCACCCATTTAAGCGTTCAATGGCTGAGTTCGCTTGAACATGGCCTTCCACATGTCCCCCGACACCATCTTAGTAACAACTGGACAGGAGTCCAGTCCGCGGGATAATGAACTGCTGCATGTAACAAATACCTTCCTCAGTTTGTCACTCCGAATACAAGAAATATGAATCTTCTGTTCGGTTATGCATGGGTTGACTTGTACTTGTGGATTTTTAAAATATTAAAGCGCCGAAATGTATGCAACTCTTCAACACCCTCCAAACAAATAAAGAAATCAAAGCATAAAAACCACCGAAAATATGCAAAGTACCTTATCATTTGCGATGATTATTTTCTTCATTTAACCCCCCCCCCCTCCCACTCCCACCAACCACATAGAAACAACTATTCGATACATTAAATCCAAACATAAATGATGAAAAGGAGAAACGGGGTGAAGAAAGCTTCGTGCCTAAATAGAATGATTATTATTATGGCACTCTTGTCATTCTTGTCACTACTGACGTTATTGTTGTTGCTGTTGAAGATTGATTAACTTAAAATATACTCCATTTTTGTTCTCCACCAGACTAGAATGAGTCCCTTGCTCTACAACTTTCCCATCGTGTATAACTGATATCTGATCTGCATTTTTTATGGTGGACAACCTATGCGCCACCATGACTGTCGTCCGTTTCCTCATGAGCCTGTCTAGAGCTTGTTGCACGATTCGCTCCGACTCCACGTCTAGGGCACTAGTGGCTTCATCTAATAGCAATATTTCCGGGTTCTTTAGGACAGCCCGGGCAATGGCTACTCTTTGCTTTTGGCCTCCAGAAAGTTGAACCCCTCGTTCGCCAACCTTAGTTGAGTAGCCCTCGGGAAGGGCACTGATGAAATCATGAGCATTAGCAAGCTTAGTTGCTTCAATCACTTCTCCTTCAGAAGCTCCTTCCTTCCCATACAAAATGTTCTCGTAGATTGATGTTGCAAAAAGAGCTGGCTCTTGCTGGACTAGGCTAATATGACTCCGAAGCGACTTCACCTTCAGTTTCTTGATGTCTTTACCTGTGGAAATGCCATGAGATGCTTTTCAGGCCAATAATTTAACAACAACGAATATATGCGTGAATCAAAAAAAAAAAAAAGGTTGAGAACCGTGCTCTGTTCATAACATATCAGCCTTGATTTCAGGTTTGAAGAAACACAGATAAAAAACCAAAAAATGCAGGTAATGAATGTTGTTTTTCAGATTGTCAAAGTATTTCTAAAATGGTTCCGGTTCATCCACTTGGACATCGAAACATATACAAATTCCTTTCCATGGCATCAATGCTACGAGATGACATTGTTGGCAGAACCTCAGAAGACACAAATAAGTTAAATGTAACCGGCAATTTTTCCCCAATGGGACAAAACGGAAAATTGTGCATGATCTTAAGTGATGGCAACATTGGCTCAAAAAGACTCACCATCAATCATCACTTTACCAGCTGTTGGATCATAGAACCGAAGTATAAGTGCAAGAACAGAGCTTTTACCGGAACCACTCTGACCCACTAAAGCCATACTCTTTCCTGAACGTACTCTAAGGTTGAAGTCCATGAAAATCATTACATCTGGCCTTGAAGGATAGCTAAACTGAATGTCCCTTAGCTCAACTGTGCCCTCCACATTCGTCAACTCTTCACCAACGTCACCCAGTACAAGTGTTTTTCGGTCCATCACCTCAAACAGAGATGCTAACATTTGATTCCCTTTCAGAAGATCTGGGATTAATGCCAGCGTTTCACCCATGGCTAATGCAGTGATAATCAAAATCATAAATGTCTTCATGATTGATTTGAAGCTAGCAAGTCCCTTTCCCATCAGAACAGAACCATACCTGAGCAAAGTTAAACGAGAGTAAGAGTTGCAATTTGCTCCAATGTTTTTTCGCTTTTTGAAAGGAGCAATCCATTGGTTTTGCAAAGTCAGAGGCATTAAAATCACCTGTTGTATGCTCAAATAAGATGAGGCAATAATATACGTACCATAAGGCCAGCCCATATGATGAAAAGATGAAGAATTGGGAAATGCCATAGAATATTCCTGCAATCTGACCACGATTGAATGAGCGCTTGGAAGGTTCCACAAGCTCTTTGGCATAAAGGTTAAGGACCTTCTCTTCAGCACAGAATGCTGCAACAGTGCGGATGTTACTCACAGCCTCACCAGCCAGCATGTTAGCCTTTAGGTATGCTTTACTCAAGTTGCCGCCATAACCTTGCATAAAGAATTTCTGGTATTTATAGGAAGAACTATTAGTAGAAAATACAAATGAAGAAAATTTCTTGTATACATTCTAATTTGGGAAAGAAAGGATACCTCACTAATATGGCCGCTGATGATCAGTGGATACATTGCTATCATGACAAGGGTGATTCTCCAGTTTAAGATGAAGGCGATGATAAATGAGGCAACAACAAGACCTACATTCTGTAGGAGAATTGTTGATCGATCAACTACTATGGCGCGTAGCAAAGTTGCATCGCTCTCCAGACGTGATGATAGCGTGGAACTTGTGTTGTTGAAGTCATCAAACCATCCAATTTCATTTTTCAAAATGGCTACATTCAAAGATGGCACGGAGATGCATGGGAAAAAGAAAAAGTCTCAGAGAAGAACATTTCAGTGTTGACAAAGAATTTAGAGGCTCATGGGAAAAAGTTCACTTTATTGTGGGGAAAAATGTCAGAATCTTGCGGAAATGCACACATCAAACTGTTATGACACAAGCTGAGAGAAGGGATTGCACCAGATAATTTAACCAAAACCATCTTAAATTGCCATATGCATTCAGCAGGAACCATCATTACTGAATAATACTAGAACAGAATAACATGTTCAATTGAGTAGTTGCTGAAAATGCATGAGATAAAACAATATCAACCTGATGTTCTAAATGCTTAAAAGGAGATGAAGGCAAACAGTGAAATATTAAAAATACTAGATTGTGTGAGACCAAAATTTACCTGCGAACATCCTTTCTCTCACACGAAGTGTGAGCCGTGATCCCATGATTCCAAAACAGAGATGCTCAGTAGAATGGACAATGACGGTAACTACTGCACCACAGCAAAACAGGATTGCGATCTTCTTTATCTCTCGGCAAGTTGTTTCCCAGTCCATGTAGAAGGCTACTAGAGCTTGAGAAATCCCAAGTGCAAAAAGCGGCATCTGGGCTCCGGCAATGAAAGCACCAATGGTGCCAAGGACCCCATAAAACCAATCAGGTGCAACCATTGAATAGATTCTTTTGGCCGAAACATGTCTTGCCTTGATGGGCTCCGTTCCATCAGCAGCAGTACAACTTATCGAATCTTTTTCAGAACGAAAACTTGTACCAAAGCTTGATCTATTGCGGGATAACTCTCGAGAATACTTTATGCTAAAAGAGAAATGAATAGTGACATAAAAAGCTAGAGATTTCTGTAAATGTTAGTGCATGATGCATATATCTTTATATCATCTTGTTACCATTTCAGAATTCCCCCCGTCCTATAGAACGAAATCTTTCTTATTAAACTTGGGGGTCTAAACAAGCTCCAGAGAATTGATTAGAAATTAGAGTGTTCCCGAAGAAAAGCTCGACCTAACCAACAAGAGCTACGTCATGGTTACCGGCAAACAATGCTGCCACGGCAATTCTGCCACAAATGAAATTTGAGGGAAAACAGTTTTCCATAAAATAAACTCCTACCTAATGAAATTCCTTCATTTTGCAGGATAAGCTACTCTGTTGGAAAAATAATGATTTCTACACAATTCTTGCCACCGATGTTTATCTAATGTTATGACTTCCCAATCTTCGTAATCTATACAAGAAATTCATGTATGTTGTCATAATTCAACAAAGGGCACCATGCTTCAAACAACCAAAGAGAAGCCTTTCAAAACAAGCTGTTTGTGTTTCTGTTGGCTTAAAAGCTATCCACTTCAAATGCCCAATATTCATTAATATTTCCCAATCTCTATTAAATGCATGGAACCATTTCAACATGTTACCCGAAGAGAATTTTATGAATACCGATAAAATTACCTGAGGGGTCTTCCCATTGTAGGACCCTGCGAGGGGTGGCGCTGCAAGGTTGCTGCCTCCTGGAGATGGATAAGCGATGAGTAGGCACTGGTTGGGTTTGAGATGAGCTCATCATGGCTCCCAGTTTCTACTATCTTTCCTGCTTCAACAACAGCAATCACATCTGCATTCCTAATGGTGGAGAGCCGATGCGCCACAACCACAGTAGTTCTTCCTACCATGGCACGATCAAGTGCCTCTTGGACACTTTTCTCAGACTCAGCATCAAGAGCACTTGTAGCTTCGTCTAACAAAAGTATAGATGGATTTTTCACAACCGCCCGTGCTATTGCTATTCTTTGCTTTTGCCCTCCTGATAGCTGGATGCCTCTCTCACCAACCTGCACTTATACAATAAAATAATTCCTTCATGTTAAACTGCTTCCTTAACATTTCCTATGGATTCATGCTAAAGTTCCTTCAGGAAATACTGTTGTTTAAAGGCAATTTGCTTTCGCATAACTATTCGGGTGAATCCTTCAGTGAGAAATTTGTATCTTTCCTTCTGTGGAGCGAAATTACACAAGTTGGTACTGTCAATCAAATGCACTTTCAACTTCTATTTTTCTTCTGGCCTCCATTTAATACCAAGAACATGAAATCAAGGTAAGGCCCATACTATGCAAGGACACCTTATGCATTCCAAAAATAACAGAATTGGAAACAAATGAAATAGGCCAACTGTAGAAGCTGAATCAAGCATTGTACTGTATGTAGTATTGTATGTAGTATGTCACAAATTAAGAAGTCAAGATTAATTAGTGAATCTAAAGCTGAGTTTCATGCACTTACACATACAGACATTCATACACCCACACACATATATATGCACGTGTATATATAGGTTCGAGATAGGCTCTCTGTAAGACATGATTAAGTTTGCCTATGTACCCTCCCAGATGCTGCAACGTTGAAGCTTTTGTGCACCAGGAGAGAGAGAGAATTTCTACCTGAGTTTCAAATCTGTCAGGTAGGTTGTTGATAAAAGACAATGCTTCTGAAAGCTTAGCAGCACGCATGATTTCATCGAGCGTGGCATCATCTTTTCCATACAGAATGTTTTCCCTTATACTCGTTGCAAATAAGGCAGGCTCTTGATTAACAAGCCCAATTTGCTGCCTAAGCCAATTAAGGTCAAGTTCCCTAAAATCATTCCCATCTAACAGTATCAGTCCAGATAAAGGCTCGTAGAATCGCTCAATCAATGATATGACTGTACTCTTTCCAGACCCACTTCCCCCAACAAGAGCTGCAATCTTCCCAGAGGGAATGTCAAGACTGAGTTTATTGAAGATTAATACATCAGGACGAGATGGGTAGCTAAAAGACACATCATTGAACTCAATGTGACCCTCCAATGTATTTAGTTTTCTGCCAGTTTTTGAGCTGGCCTTGCTCGCGGTGTTCCTCTCTATCATCTGAAAAATGGGGTAGGCTGCTGCCCGTGCTCTGGCAAATGCAGAAATATCTGGTGCTGCCTGCCCCAGTGACCTGAAAAGCAATAACATCCATGATGTTTCCTTTGACAATGCAGGTATAGAAACATCAGACACAATTGCATGGATGTTTTTTATGCCAAGAATATGGACAGAAAACTACACATGCACTCTGTTGAAATTTACTAGTTTCAGCTGCAATCACAAGTTCTATAATGTTAAAATCCTCTTCTTCAATAGAAAAATCAGAATCATTGCCAATCTACAATCATTTTGGTGATAATTACGTTATTCAGATTCATGAGAAACAAAATGCAAATCAACATGGTCATCGAGTGTCAAAGAGAGCAGAGTTACCCAGTGAAATGTTAAGGCTGCCGTGAATAGAATCAAAAGTGAAGGACTTACAGGCCGGCAATGACAACATTGAGCATGGTTGTAAATGACTCGCCTCCATTGGCAATTCCCTTATGGACAACTTTGCTAGAGAACCACACAAGCAATGCCCAAGACAGGAAAAGGACACAATGCATTGTCCCCAGACCCAGACCCTTTGCAAGGCCTGTCTTTTTCCCATACTGATATGTGTTCTTCAGTGCCTCTCTGTATGATTTCACTGCTCTTTCTTCTCCAGTAAATGCTTGCACTGTTCTAACATTTCCGATCACCTGAAAGTTAAATCCAATGTTGAAAGCATTAAAAACCTTGATTCTAGGAATTAAACCAAATCAAGTTTCAGTATGGTTAAAATCATTTTGCCTTGTTTTCACCAGTCCTATCAATAATAAAAAAACAAAATTAAACTCAAACCAATGCAGAAAAAAAAAAAAAAAAAGGAAGCTAAATGACTAATCCAACTACTACTACTAATAAATCATGCCAGTTTTTACTTTGAGTTTTAAGATTATTCCATGGGCTTTTAAGATAATCAATTTCCTTGAAAATAATGAGATGCACAACCCCTGGCCTATGTTATTGTGGATGTTGGCCCTATTAACATGGGCCAGGGGCATTGATAATTGGATAGATTAGTCCCCCTCTATTAATTAGCAACAATACAATATTCATATGGAAACTATGAAATATTTTTTCTAAAAATCATTCTTGCCCCCAACAGAAAATTTGCAGTTAC
Organism: Ceriops decandra; assembly: GCA_020615895.1. Lineage (NCBI taxonomy): Eukaryota > Viridiplantae > Streptophyta > Magnoliopsida > Malpighiales > Rhizophoraceae > Ceriops > Ceriops decandra. The sequence goes on from JAHLGO010021098.1 coordinate 3,516,616, forward strand.
CCCCCCCCCCCCCCCCCACTGAATCTAAACACTAAATTGAAATGAGATTTCTTTAAGATAGATAAGATTATCCACAGAAATGTTTTCTAAATTCTCTTCATTAATGTTTATATACTATTTGTGTTGTCTTAACATATTTTATTTTTTAAGCTTAAGTTAATCTTTTTCGAAACGTTCAAAGAAAAGAAAAATGGGTACTCATGAAATTGAGAATTTTTGAATATATTATTTAGCTAAAAATAAAAAATTAATACTATAGACGTTTTTTAGTAACATATTTTTTTTTTCTGAATTTTTAGTTTTTAATTTATCTTGAAATTAAAACCTTAATCCATATTCTAATTAAAAATTAGCAAAATTAGAAAAAGTTGATCAAAAGACGAACGGGTAACTTTGTGATGGTAGTAGTAGCAGTGGAAAGTCTCACCTCCTCGGCAATTTCGCCAGCTTTGACATAAGATTTACGTACTCTGGCAATGAGGCCAACCGTGACGTAGGCGTACAGGCCACCGGCGAGCGCTATTAACGGGACAATTGACAGTGTCACGAGGCTGATTTGCCACACTCTCGCAAACCCAATGGTAAAGCCGGCCAGAAATCGGCTAAAATAGTGTATGAAGTTCCCCACCTGCATGCAAACCCCCACGACACCCCACAAAAGAATATTCAATAACATCGTTATCAAATTCAAGGAGTAACCCTTGTCCACCCAATGGATTATTATTATTTTCTTCTTTTCAAGGAAAAATAGGAAAGTGAGAATAGTAATCGACTGTCTCATAAAACCCACTTTGTGCCCTATCAAATATACAAAATTTTGTGTAAAACACATTTAGCTCTACTAAAATATCTTAACAAAAACAGTGGTTAACTTACGTAACATTTTAGTAGTAGACTACTACGAAGGAGGAACACAAATCACTTCCAACAACCAACCGGCCGATAAATGCTACCGGCTTCCATTATTGCTCTGGACCACATCTAGACAGCCTCATTAAAATTTTGGGTGGCAGAGGCAAACAATAATTAATAAAAGCAGTCGCAAGTGTAAATTTAAACGCAACAATTTTCTTGAATTGGGAATATTGGAATTCATGGCCCTGTTCACAAAACCTACGCCTCATCGTTTTGACCTTGAAGCCACTCCACCTTTTTTCTTTTAGTTGTTTATAAATTTTATCAAAATCTTTATAATGAGGATATTGTGAAATCTTCTTAATTAAATCAAAGACAATGATGATTCAAAACCATCAATATTTGAACCCTTTTTCTTTTTTTTTTTCTTTTTTTTTTGAATGATTGAAAATCTCTGACTTTTAGAATTGAATGAAAGAAAGTGCCTATTCGTCCCAACAACGGATACAGAAAGTACCCAAAAAAAAAAAAAAAACCCCCCAAAAAAAAAAAAAAAAAAAAAGCCGTGCTTTTTGAAGGAAAAAAAAAAGAAGAAGAAATGATACTTGAAAAAACGTAACAAAATTGTGAAATTACCTTCTCAGAGATGGCATCTTGCACAACAATGATATCGCTTGTAACTGCAGCTATGACCTCTCCAGTTGATGCTTCAGTGTCAAATAAACCTATGTCTTGATTCAACATGGACCTTAGATAGGCCATTCTCATCTTGGCTGCTTGCCGTTCTCCGGTATGCATCCAACATGCCACCTCTATATAATATCATTGTCTTCATTAATAGTTTAGCAATCTGAGCAAAAACTATGTAAATAATTAATTATAATTAAATGGGTTGAAGGAGTTCCAAGTATTCTTCCTTACCTATCCATGAAGAAAATAACATTGCCACACTGAGATACAGAAAATCCAGTGAGTACTGAAAGCAGAACATGAAACAAAAATGAGTCATGTACTATCCACAATCCAATCCCAAATTGATTAAGATAGATTTTGATAACCCTTATAAAGACCCTTACAAGAAAGGAAGGCCAAAACTACATGGCCAATGACCAAAACAATCAATCTGGGGGGGAAGGAACGGGTTAAAACAGCCAAGAGGAAGGCGCTACAAGGTGTTCACAAACTCAACAAGCATTGACAGATAGGAAATAGGAAATAGCAAATTTAAGATATATATATATATACTTCTACACACACCTTGGCAACTCTGTGAGAGGCCTGTTTAGGGAAGAGATAAGCCATTCCAACGACGTTTATCAACTTTCCAAAGAAAATGAAGAACACAGGCACTGAAGCTCCATGAGCAATGGCACCAATGGAACCCAACCCCATCAAGACATAGTCATAAAAATCCGCAAAAGCAAACACCTTTAGAACAGGAACTTTCTGCTGCTTCTGTTTCCCTTCTTTTTTCTTCTCACTCATGGCATCCGCTGTCTCTTCTTTGGATGAAAATGAACTCATCTCTGCTGCCTGCCTGAATTTTGGCCCAAGAATGAAAAAGTTTCTGGCTCAAAGAAAAAAAAAATCAAGAATTAATGATAAGGAATTTAAGCTAGCTTTAGAAGATATATAGATGTGGATGAGGTGGTGGTGGTGGTGGAGGACGAGGAGGAGGAGGAGGAGGAGAAGAGTTTGCATAATTAATGAGGCGGGTCGAGAGATAGCGAAAGAGAAGGGAGGTAGATGGGGTTACATTTAGTGCAAACTAAACAAGTAACCTGGTTGGCCATATATATTAAGATTATCCTGTGAGTGACGGTTGGGGATATAATGACTCAAACTTACAGTCTATGCATGTCCACAATGGTTATTGGTAAGGAGAGAGATAGACAGAGAGAAGAACGTCATTAGTTTACTCTTGAGATTTAAGACATGCTTGCTAATTTGAATTTCTTTCTTCCATACGCAGGCACTTACCTACGACGTTTGCACAACATCACAAGCCAAAATTCTCTCTTTCACACTCACACATCACACGTCATTAGTTAACTTTTGTGTCATATAAAGATTCCCAGTAATTAGTGTGCACATCACACACCGACGAAGTTTGAGTATGGAAGAATACTCGAATCGTCTCTGAGACTGGTTTTTACAATTTGAACCCCATTGGAGCTATATAAAAAACATTGACTGTGAATTTATATTAAAAGATGGATCTTGTTACGAGTGTTATAGTAATTTAATTTGTTATTTTTCTATTTTTCTTGATGTTCAAAAAATAGTATATTATTACCGTATACATGATGCAAAAATGCCAAAATGGGCAAAATCCTTATTTCCTGCACACGCGACGGGTCTATATGCTATAATATGATGCAGTGACTTTGTTGAAGGTGTTAATTCATTTACTGTTTTCACTTGAACTGCAATCCACAATTATGCTGCCATATTTTGCTTCTGTTCATTTGTATGGGTGAAATTTCAAATTAAATAGGTCCACTGAGGTGAATGCTAGTGGGGCCGCTAAAAGAAAAGGGTAAATCTTTGTTCAGGAATACTCTTAGATGAGTCATTCAAAGGCATAGAACGCACAGGTTTTATTAAACAGTTAAAAAAAAAAAACAATAAAGACACTAAATACAGTAGAGGTAGAGGAAGCACTTAATGGCCTGGACTTCGTCAGAAGCACGAATTCTTGTAAATGGGGGGTGCAGACGGGGCACAGGTCTCCCTTCTTTTTTTTTAAAAAATAATAAATAAATAAATAATATACATTCAATTAAAAATATATATATAAACAAATATCAAATTTATACAAACTTGACATTTTAATAGTTGCATATGGATTCTACTTTGCCTGTTTACGTATTTTAATTTAATTGTAGTAAATTACATTTAAAGAAAAAAAAAATAGATGAGACTCACTTGAAACTTGTGATGTCTCTCTTTGCCTACCATGCTGACTTAATTATTTCCCGATGCTTTTCAAAGTTGCCTGCGGCAACTTTTAAGCAGGAGCACCGATACATCATTTAAAGAAGCTTGGTTTGGTGAGTTTTTACCAGTAAAATAAGAGCTATTTTTGTATTGTATTGTTTTTTTTCTTTTTTTGGTTTATATAACTCAAAATCGTATCAATAAAGCAAGTTGTCACAAGAGCAGCCTTGTGGCAATTATACACCAATACAAAAGCATACCATCTAGACGAAAAAGAACCGAGAAAAAGCAGGGAATTTGTCGCTGTGGTCAGTAATCGGCAAGACTGGTCACCGGGTGACGATCATATATAAAATCAATTGAAGTCCATTAGAACTTTCAAATCTTAAAGTGTAGATAATGGTGCTCTAAAAATAAATCTGATAGGCTTGTCCAACCAGTTGAACAGAGAATCGGTCAATCGACTAGTTTAAGCATTTGTTCTTGAGTGCTTTTGCCGAGTAATTTTGCATGATGCTGCTGCATTGGGTAAGAATCAGAATTTTTCTTCTTGTTGAATACCATATTGTCACGGAATCTCATGTCAAAAAGAATAAGAGGATCTTAAACTTTATAAGCGTGAGTATTACACATTTTAACAAATTATCTTTTAAAAGAAAGGAATAGCTACTCAACAATATGCACACTATTGTTGGCTCGAATGATGTATTAGAAGAATGTCAAGTTCCAGCATGACATTCTTTTAATGATTTTTAAAGTGATCAAGGTAAGTTATGACGAGAATAAGAGAGATAGTGGTAGTATGGCGTTAGCAAGTAAATTAGGTAAATTATCTTTAATCATTAAAATTGATTTCAGTATTACCATTGCATGTTTTAATGATATCATCAAAATACTTTAAAATCTTATACTAGTGATATTAAAGTAGGGAGAGGTCAATCGTGGAAATTCGACGAGTGATTACAGGAGGTTTCTTGCACTTTCTATCTATGATGGGTGTCCATTTTGTTCGACACTTGTTTTCGTCTAATATCAAGTTTTTTTTTTTTTTTGTTTAAAATGTATGAAACTATTAATTTTGTTATATTGACCTAATGTACAATATTATATTTTGTTTTTAACAACGCAATATTTAATACAATTAATGTAATATTTGACACAATATTAATATGATAATATAATATTTGACAGTGTGTTATTATTTTTGTTTATGATATTTTGTTTTTACTACAAATGATTAAATACAAAAAGGGGTCTAAACTCAACGTGAAAACTCAGACAAAAGTCTATCGTTACATCGCCGACGTTATGAATTTTGTTAATTTGTGTCACCGTATATTCATTTTTTTTATCAATTCAGATCATTAACTTTTGAAGAATTACCAAAATAAGTATTCGTTTGGTCGAACAAAAAGTACATACCATTTATGAGTCGCATTTTCCATGCATCGACGTCAAGCGGATAACTGGTGCGTTATTAATAGAATTGGATGGATGACTTGCGATTTTTCTCCTTTTTTTTTTTTTTTTTTTTTTTTGAAAGTTGGGGGCAGCAATTGTTCACATTGATATTTTTTTTTTTAATATCAAGTTTAATTGTTGTAAGTGTAAAAACTACATAAATATATTAAGTCATAAAAAATTATATAAAAGATATCTTTGAGAGTTAAGTGAATAAATTCCTTAGATTTAAGTGGATTGAGGATTTCTCTTATTTGTTTAAGATTATTATGTTTTTGAAATCAAAAAATTAAAAAAAAAATCAATTTCTATTTATATTAATAATATAATTGAATATATACGCAAATTTTTACAATCTTTCTACCCTGTTGTCTATATATGTCATTGTTTGTTATTTGTGAATTGCTCTTGATAATTAATAGAGTTTTGCATTTGTCATTTTTTTTTTGCTACAAAAGATTGACTACTTATTTAATAATAAGAAACTCAATTTCATTAATGCTAATAATCCCAATTACTTTAGAAAACATACAAATTACTTCATTATTCGCATTAATGGTTAGTGACCAATTTGACAAAATCCACAAAATTCTTGCCCTAAACCTGTTCCCAACTTTGCTCCGATTTAATAATTTAATATTTTAATTATCAAAGAAACAAAGAGTTCTTTCACCAAAATAGATTATGCAGAACTTATCTCACCATCAAATCAAGATAGTGGTACCAGTACCAGTCAATTTGCTCCTTTTACTTTGCCTTTGACCCATTGCTGGGATTGAGCAGCTAGCCCACTCTTATCTCCTCCAATAGTAGCAAAGTTCTACGGCTTCTCTATTGCAACAAGAATGCTCTCTCTACCCCCACCACTCTTTGTTTTTCTTTTATGACTTTTGTTTCCCTTAAACTGGCAACGTTACTTTATCTTACAATGAACATTCGCAAGATTGGGTATGGAGTCAAAGAATCATTGACTTCCTGGTGCTTGTTGGAAATTGATGCTTGACACTGCTCTTGAAGTTTAACCTGTCCAGCTCATTCCTACTGCATTCTTTATTGTATTACAGGTTCAATGCCATGATTAGAGCTGGAGCCAAAGTTTAGACAAAGCTTTGCTTTTATTTTGAGTTAACTAGTATGTTTAGAAGTTAGAAAGTATGGCTTCAACTATGCAATTTTGTCAGAAAAGATGTCACAAATGGTTTCCTTCTATTTTTGCCTTTTTTAAAAAAAAAAAAAATTATTTAGGTAGCATTGCATTCAATGATCTTGAGGGACCTTTGAAAATCCGGTTTTTCAGCCTTCCAATCTCTCTCTGATTTTCCTGTCTTCATTTGACTCCTTTAAAATTCAAAATCTGTTCTTCAAAGTTCATTTATTATGCTGCAATGCAATTATTCTGTAATTTCCTTTCGCTGCATTTTCTGAGGCTCATTATCTTCCTGCTCTTTTAACGGTGTAAAAATTATTGGTTATTTTCATTTATATGTTGTTTATTTTTTTACATTACATTTTTAAACATATAATTTATGTATTTAAACTTAAAATTTTAATTCTTCTCTAATAGGAAATAAGAGCAAAGGCAAAGATCAAGGTAGCACTCCTCGTCCTCATCTCGTTGCCATTCCTAATCATCTCGAGTCATCTTGCGAACAAAATTATGGGGGCAACGGGCAAGGCCAATATGAAAATATTTTATACTTTTAACTGTCGATGATAACGCTATCCGTTTATGGTGAATCGTAGCACAAAAGTGACAAATAAATGTTTGTATTGTGATTAAAAAAAAAAAAAAACAAAAGAACCCCGAAAAAGGAAGAAAAGATGAATTTGAAACGGTGACACTTTTTTTCGTTTTTTTTTTTTTTTGGTAATTGAAAATTTAGACATTTCTATCGAGAGTTTTAAATCATAGATTGACAGATATTTTAATAAATAATAAAAAGATAAACTAAGCATTCAGTCCTTTCATGTCTCAATACCCAAAACTGAAAAAAAATGGGTCAAAAGTTTATAATAAATTACAATATCACTAAAGTAAGATCGAAGGAACCCACAAGCTCCATAGTTAAAATATGAAACCATAAGAAATCTTCTCCGATACAATGAGCACATTTGCAGAAGTCATTATCTAATAATTTATCTTTCGAAGTCTTGCGGAAGCAAAGCCTTCTCTCTCCCCCCACCCGACTCTAACTTCTCCTTCCCTCCACCCCTTTCGATGGAGGAAAACATGCGTCACATGCTTTTGGACAAAGACGTTCACAATCTTGATCGTAGTAAAAAAGAAGACAAAATTTTAGTGATGATTGAAAATGTTGAGCTTCTCCAACAAGAGAGGAACATATCCTTTTAAGGATTGAAAAACTTATTTCAAGACACCATTGTTTTTATTAATTTTATTTTTCTCAATAAATATCATCAATTCGTGTTTTATGCAATCCAATCATTAGTTTTTTATGATTTTGTTTTGTTAATTTTAGCATTAAATTGCCTAAAATTTGGTGTTGTGTGAGAATTGACAAATGTTGTGATTTTATTGTTTAACTTTTGGGTTTTCCTTTTAATGGTAAGCTTGTAGCTGTATTGAATCCAATGGTATTTGTGACACAATTTGTGCATCTTTGTTCTTTTGGTAAGGTCTGGTACTTTTTAGGTCCAACCGCAATGATCACATTTCTATTTTTAACACGTCCTTTTGTGCATGTCTCGTAGAAGTATCATTCGATACATAAAAAGCTCTTAGCCTACTGTTACACTACAGATTAAAATCTGACAATGGAATTTCACCAATTCTGCAAGCAAAACTAGGTCCCCATCTTAGACAAAAGATACGAGACAATGTTCAGGAATGAATAAGACTGAAAGCGATTGAGATGATAACAAAAGAAAAATCGGATGAGCAAAATGAAAATATAAATAAATTTGGAAGCCATCATAATAGCATTTTAAAAATATGAACTCAAAGACCTTGTGCCCTTGTGCATTTCTATCTATCCCAGTTGCAAGCTTACAATCACTGGCTCCGTCCAAGTGGATTAACAAATACATGCAAGTAATTTATCTATACCTCTAGAACATGGTATTAGCTGTCGTAGAACATACGGGTTTAAAATCGTCAGCCATTTGAAAGCATAGTTGATGGGGACATGTCCCACTCTTTGGAAAAGGTGTGAAGCTCACGAAACTTCCCTGTTCATTCAGCTTTTCCACGCAACTTCATGAGAGTACATACAATAACATGAAAATAACAGCTTTCAGCGAAGCTTGAGAATCAAGATGCGACTCCCAAATTGCTGCTTACTGCAGTTATAAATTTGTACCATCAAATTTTGCACTTTTGGAAATAAAAACCCCTACTGCCAATCGTACTGATTGTACATCGGTAATACAAATCAACTTTTCTAATACCCATATTATGAATTCTGAATTTTCATTTTGTTAAGTTGTTTTTTTTTTTTATTACTATTGTGACCCGCTCAATAATTGAATCCGTGAGCACTAAAACAGCCTGCCAAAAAAGGTACCTCTCCAGCTTTCACAATGGAAAACGATTTGATGTGATTCAAATTAGTCCTTTGTCCTTTTCGTTTGATACAGTACAGCCCCATTGTCCATCCTTGTCACCTTGTCAAGCTGCACAACCTAATGTAAAAATTTAGGAGGATAAGGTTTGAGTTCAAACACTAGACTTTACTTATAATTAAACTATTTTTTCACTACATATATATGTGTATGCCTATATTAATGTCCTGTAATGTAGTTCCACAATCTTATTATGTTGCTTAAGATACCACCGTACTAATCTTCTTCCACCTCCTCTTTTTCTCTGAACGTAAGAGGCTCATACCTTGCTCATGGCTTGCATGAATTATACAAATATTTAGAGTGTATTGAACGACATAATATTGGCATCTCATTTACACAATGCTCAGTTGTATGATAAATAAGATGTATGCGATAATGCATTTGATGCATATAGTATATTGTTTAATACATTTTATTACTCGTTCACTGTATATGTCAATGTTGTTGATGGCGGGCCCTTTATTGCGTTTTATATGGTCTTAATTATTTGCTAGGGTTCCAGTGCGCAGGATTTGAGCCCAACACAGAGACTTTATCGGCTAAACTGGCCATCACTTACATCTTTTCTTTCACCTAATCTGTCTCTAGTTACCCTTCTTGGGCAGAACGTAGTCTCCAATTTACGTATTAACTGATTTAAATTGCCTTATTTTACGTACTATTAACTTCTTTTTAAAATTTAATCTATTGGGTACCCATCTTTCTTTTTCTTGTGAGAGTTAGGTAATATGCACTCGTAATACTTAGTTCAAATAAAAAATATGGAGAACTTAGTTGCCTGCAAAATAAACTTAGGAAGTCTAATTATGTATTGATAAATGTAACTTATGTCTCCCATCAATCGTCTCTTGTACCGTAATTTATTATTATTATTATTAATAAACGTTTCGTGTTCTACCCCTAGCCCTTCGATATTTATACTTATTTTTGACATTTTTTAAAAAACAAAATCAGCGTTGTAGCTTGATGTCAGTCATAATTTCTTAGGGAATGAAACAAACCAAAAATAGCATAATGAATTAAAATACGTCAATCGCAGTCCCTTACAGCGTCGCTTGAACCCCTGCCCCTCACTCCACCATAAAGTCAATGCGGTTTTGTGGCATTTAATGAATATAGCCATACCTAAAAATTTAAATATTATCGTAATTTGGTCAATGATATGGATTGATGACTAGCGAAATTAGCACGTAATTGACTAAAATAACACAAAGGAAAAAAAAATAATGAAAAACAAGGTATCTGTTCATGTATTAAATCTCTTGAATTCCCAAAATACGTGGGAAATTATTTTTCCCACTCGAGTCTCAACCTTAAAGAAATGGTCCATGGTCCATGGTCCATTTCGATCGGCTGTAAACAAGTTTTTCAACCCCAACTACTTTATTGGGCATAATAACTAGGATTGCATTTTGAATAATCTCCGACTCATTTGCTCACCGGTGATCCCATCCTTCCTTCTAATAGATTTTGGGCGAATGATGGAGATCATTGTGTATTCGTGTCAAAGCGAAAAAACTTACGGAAGAAAATCCTCAAGCAATGGGCTTAGAAGCTATGGATGACAATGACAATACTTGTAGTTTTCTCGCTTCAAGTGAGAACAGAAAGAATCTTGTATGATCCATCGGCTATAGCGTCGTAGCCTCTAAGTTAAAAACATGATTATATATTGTCAATAAATTATTTAATTTGAAAATCAAAATGATTGATAAGTCTCAATAATAGATAAAGTGTTAAACTTCAACATGTCCTGTTTAGATACAAACCCTTCAAATTAAACGTATGAATAAAACGCAAATTCTCTGTTTTTTTTTTATAGTTAAATGCAAGAAATGAAAATAACGTAGTTTGAATTCATGACCTCATGATTATAATGATTCCGACATTAGCTTGTTGAGTAAGATTAATAATAATTACTTGTTTAAACATTAGGGGACACATACGTCAATTAAAGTGTATTACATCAAACTTGAGAGTAAACGACGGCATATATGGCCAAAAAAAATATATAAAAAATGGTATATATGGACCAAATATCGGTACGTTCGATACAAATGGGTTTTTGCCTTTGCTAAAGTTGAAGGCTTGGGGTTGACGAACTGACGTTTTTGTGTCATGTCAAGCTCGGTATGTAGGACACTTATTTTGTCGTGTAGGAGAATTTGTCAAAAGTGGAATCAATGCAGTGGGGAGATTCTGACACTTCTGCTTGAAGCCTATCCTTATCAAGTTCGTCCACATTGGGATGCTTCAGCTTCAAACCCGTGGAGGCTTTTCTTTAAGGAGTAACAGCGTTGCATTGATGAGTGACAGTACGAGTCAATGCCAAAATCATCCTTATCCATCCATCATCTACAAGAGCCGAAAGAAAAGAAATAATCGTGGACCTAAAGGTAACTTTCACTGTCGTCGAAAGCGTTTAGCATGAATGAGTCTGCATTGTTTGCTGTAAGAAAGGTAACCGGTTTATAGAATTAATGACAAGCTGTGAGCAGAACCTCATTTATTAAGTAGCGAATCTCGTGTTTTAATTCACACTAAATGTAAAGTTCATCAGGGCTCGATGGGGATAATACTTTCTTTTTCTTTCTTTTTTTTTTTTTTTCCTTCCCTCACCACATTAGGTTTGCTCCGCTTGAGAGTTATAATCGATAATGCCTTGATTATCAATTAAGTATGACTAAAGATGGCTAGTGAAAAATGGGCTTCTCATTGATCTTTGAGTTTTGATTTGCAGGTAACTCTAGCTAATTGTCAACCCTTTTCAAGTGGGATTTATATTCTATGTATGGTCGTACGTGATGGCATGAAAATACAACGATATGTCGAGATTCAACACTTTTTCGAGCTTACGTGTTCTCCCTAAGGCGCTTTCTGGAGAGTTTAATTTACTAACTCAATCTTCTTTTAACTGGATGGAAGCTTGAATTATTGTTATAGTTCTTACCAAGTGTATAGTTTTTGGTGTGATATTTCAATTGCAAAGTTTTTTTTTCCAACTTTTCGTTAGCACAAAAAGTAAAGAACTCGATCTGGAAAGCGGTTGCGTCATCGAATGAAAAATGAGCAAGAACATTATTGGTTAGTAATACAATAAAGAACAATTTGTCCGTATTGTTGGGATGCTTCAGCTTCAAACATGTCGAGGCTTTTTGCTAAAATCTTGGCATTGGTGTGTGGTGGGATGAGGTCCGGCCAAAATAATCTCTATCATCCTAGAGGGAAAAGTGAATTATAAGCTCCATCAATAATAGTAAAGCAGCTTACAATTATTAGAAGAGATTTTATTTATATATAACAAAAATAATTGGTCTAATTTGTGCCATCTAGAGACATCCATAGATTTGACAGAATTATAATGTTATGTACTTTCATCTACATCAATCTCCTCTCCTTCATTGTTGCTCATTATTTATTATTTATTATTATTTTATGTAGGACAGAGTTCATATAGTTGTGATCTCTATCAATTATTAGATCTTAAATCTTAGACTATTTGGACAAATAGATGGCTTGGGTGGTTTTGTTAGCCATTTTAACGTGATCATAGTTTTGCATCTTGTTTCTCTCTTTATTCAATTTCAATTGTAATTTTCAACTCTCAAATTAAGAATGTCTTTTTTTTTTTTGGGAAAAAAAATAAGAATGTCATTGAATGTTCATATATTATAGAACTTAGTCCGAGAATAATCACTAAACATGGATCAATCAAAAAGTCAAAAACTAGTCATTGACCACATGGTGGCAGATACCTACCATCTTCTCATCTTTGTGCCAACTTTTAAAACTCAAAATCTAAATAAAGTTTCCCATTTTTTTTTCGTATAAGTCTAACGTGATATTTTATTAAAAGATAAAGCAAAGTTGTCACAATAGATAAGGGGAGAGATAAACAGCCAAAGTGAAATCAACCAATGAGATACTTTGGGTAGCAATTTCTTGATTAGCTAAATTATGCACAATGAATTTAGAGTCCTTGTTAATATGTTGAAAACTCATAGAAGTATAATATTTTGCTCTTAGTGACTTTTTCTCTTTTAAAATATTCTTTCATTTTGGTCAAAATTTTCAACATATTCTCCTGGCTTCAATTTGTAGGTGGGCTTACAAGGAAATGGGGTTCCATAATGGGTGAATGGCCTAACCAAAATACAAAAAAACTAAAAAATCAAACAAGAATGTTTTTGTTTGGCTTAGATTTCATAAGTGCTCATAATTATGTGTAGATAACTTATATAAACAACCACCAATCATATGAATTTAGTAATAGAAGTCATTTGTTGTTGGAGTAAAACCTCTACTTATGAAGTTGTTTCTTTAATGGGTATGATGATCTGGGGGAGATTATAGGGTTATCATACTTTTCCATTTTTAAAATAAAATAGTAATAATATGTAGTCCCTTTTGGTTTAGCGTTTAGAAGTTGTATTCATATCATAAGGTAATGAATTTGAATCATCATTAAGACATTCAATAAAATTAAAGGTATATTTGACTTTTAGTAGTTTTAATAATAATTAATGACTTTTGATTAGTATCATAAAGTTTGCTTCTTAATAAGTTTAATGTAATGGTTTGGTTTATTGTGTAGTATGAATATAGTGTAATCTTCCTTGGCATAACCATGAGGCATTATTTCTATTTCACACTAGATGGAAAAAAGAAAAAAACATTATTTGTTTTGATGGAATCATTCATGCCAAATTGTTTTAGAACTTTCTTTTCATACTTGGCTTGGTTGATGAAGATTCTATTAAAGTCCAAGGAAAAAATATTTAATTCTTTTATCATACTAACTTTAAACTTTGTTTTTATATCATTAACAAAATTTTTTGCATAATGACTCATTACCTTTAAAGCGATTTCTATCAATCAAGAAAGAGTTTAATCTTTTATTTCAACCTTTTTGTGCTTACTTTAATCTATGTAAGACTTTTGAGAGCTTGCAGATATTGTATGGGAATTTTTGCTTTCAAGAATAAGAGGTTAATCAACATAGACTTTCTACGTAACCATTAAAGAATGTATCCTGCATCTCTATTTGGTATAACTTGAAAATTCAAGCAACATTTTAATAGATTTTAGCCTAGCAATGAGGGCAAAGGTTATATTACAATTGATGCTTTCTTCTTGATTTTAGTCTTTAGTAACTAACTTTGATTTGTTTTGCACAATTTGACCACATTTATCAAACTTGTTCCTAAAGATCCATTTTGTTCTTATGATAATATGATAACTAAGTCTAGATATCAAAGTCTAGACCTTATTTTTCTTAAATTAGTTAAGTTCATTCTTCATAGTATATACCAAAGACCGGTTAATTAATTTGTCATTTATATGTATTCGTTCTATTTATAAAACAAATGCTATAATGTTAGTGTTCCTAGATGCAAATTAAGTTCTTAAAGGATCATAAGGGTTACCAATGATTTAATCTTGAAATGCTTTTTCTACATGCTTCTATTCTCTTAGAACTCATTGAATAATACTATTAAGAGTATCATTTTTTGAAAGATTGGACTTATTCACTTTAAGTTGTTTATTTTGCTCTATTTGAACATTACTAGGTTATTGTTGTTTCCTTAATGACTCATTTGCCTTCTTTAAGCTTTTGCTTGTCATTGCAAGGTCATCCATCTCTTTCTTTCTAAGAGGGAAGGGATTGATTTCATCAAATGTAAGTTCTTTACAATGAGAGATTTCTTATTAAACACCTTATATGCTTTGCTTCTAAAAGATTATCGTAGAAGATAATTTATTTTCCTTATAATTAAACTTGTCTATGTTGTCTTTTGTACTTAAAATATGAAACTTATAACTAAAGATTTATAAAAAGTTTATTTTAGACTTTCTTTCATTCCACAACTCATAAGAGAACTTTGTAAGAGTTGGATGAATGAAAGCTTTATTAGACATATAATAAACAATATAAACTACTTTTAACCAAAAATGTTAAATGGACTGCTTTTGATCAAAAGTGTTGAGGAAGGCTATACTCATTTAACATAGTTTTTGTCATTTTTTGCAAGGTTTTATTCTTCCTTTTAATTACTTTATTATTTTTTTATTTTTAGATTTAAAAAGTTAAAAGAAATATCTTTAGAATTGCATAAATTATTGAAGCCTTCATTCTTAAATTCATAGTCATGATCACTTCTTGACACGATACCTCTTTTCATTTTTGACTTGCTTCATAACCCCTTAAAAGTCTTTAAGCACTTATCCTTATTAGATAGGAATGTAGCCTATGTAAACCTATTAAAATCATCTACAATGATATATGCATATGACTTACTATCTAAATATAAAATGTGAGTAGGACCAAAGAACTACTTATGTAATAGTTATAAGGATTTAGAAATTGATACTACCATTTTGCTTTTGAAAGAGTTTTTACTTTTTTTTTTTTACCCATTTAGCATGCATTATATACCTTATCCTTCTTAAAATTTGCCTCCTTTAATGCCACATCCATGATTTTTCATTAACAAATGTAAAGTACTTAACATCTTGGTTAGCTAAATTATGTAAATAAATAATATAAACATTGTTCAACTACTTAGCAACAAATAAAGAATCATTTACTTTGGAGTGAGTAATACAACAAGGATTTTATTCAAATGATACTTTATAGCTATTATTATACAATTGACTAATACTCAATAAATTGAACTTGAGTCTTTCAGTAGGCGAGACATTCTTAATCATTGTGGATTTTCCCTTATTTATCTTGCTAATGCCAATGGTCCTACCTTTGAATTTATCTCCAAATGTTATCATTTCATCATCAATTTTCTTGAGAGAAATTAAATTATGAGGATTCCTTGTCATGCATAAAAAATAGCCATTATCTAGATGTCATTTATCTTTCCTCATATTACTATTAAAACATAATCATAAAAAATTTGTTTGAATTTAAGTACCCAAATTTTCTTGGATCCTTAGGTGTTAACTTTAGTGCTTCTTATACCTATATGAGGATAACCATTTACATTTCATCTTAAATTACTCAAATATTTCATATAACTATAGTCATTGCAAAAATAGTATTTAACATTTAGCATGTTATTTACATGTATAAGTATTATATTCATCATGATTATGTTATTTATCATGAGAGTGCACATATTTATGAGATGCTTTAACCTTTTATATGTAACTTATGTACATATATGCATATTTGTGTGATTTGTTTTTTTACCATGATATAATACATTAGCATTCTTATAAAATGTACTACTATATGCTTATGTACTTGGATAAGCATGAACTTGTCTTACCCTAATAAGCTTTTAGTCGATATGTATGAGTTGCATAGCCCAAACTGTTGTTCTTACCTTGTGGTCTTTAAAAGTTAAATAACATGTTTAGTTTGTCTTTATTTGTAATAAAATTAAAAAGAGACTCATAAAGTTTGAAAACTTCTTTATTGAGATGAATTTTATCTTTTAAGAGCTTCATATGTCTTTCTTTATTATAAATATTGCCCAACTCATTATCCTTTTTAATGTGTGACTTGACCTCATCTCTTAAAGAGGTATTCTTATTCTTATATAAAATATTTTCACTTTTTAAGGATTTAATTTCATTCTTTATATATACATTCTTAACATAAAGAGCCTTGTTCTTGATAGTCATATCCTTAAGATTCTTATTCATACAATTTAGAGTATCATACAATTCATCAATCAAAACTTATTATTGTTAAAAGTAACATAATCAAAGTTTACCTTATCCTTTATAACCATAAATGCTAAGTTAATTCTAGCATTGTTAGAACGACTTTCTCAGCCACTTGGGTTATCTTAAGCAGTTTGGAGAGTTTTTTATCATTCTTATTGTTTATAGGATAGTTTTAAGTAATGTGACCAAATTTGTTACAACCTATAACAAATGATATCACTTTTGTCTCAATTGCTTTTAAAGGATTTCTTACTATTATGTTTCTTTTATCTCCAAAGGTGCACTATCCTTTTGGTTGATATAATAATCTCTTTTTCATCTTTTTAATTATATTAATCACTCTTATCATCATCATTGCTTTTTTTGAAAGATAAGGAACTAAAAGTGACTTATTTTTTCATTTTAATAACCCTTTTAATGAAGGTCATTTCTGGGTCAATAGAGACACTATCAATTCATCCAAGTTTAAAATGTTTAGGTTTTTAGATTTAATGATTGATTTTTTCTTAATGTTTTAAGGCTTTAGAAGTGATTTTAATATCTTTTTTACAAGATCATTCATCCCAATATTTGTTTCGAGATTATTAAATGGATTAATAATGTTGGTAAACTTTGTATACACCTCTAAGATTATCTTATCACTCTTTATCTTAAAAAGTTGTATTCACACATAAACAAGTTGATCTTTATGTTCCTTACTTTTATTATGCCCTTGTGAATGACTTAAAATTCATCTTAAATCTCCTTTATTGCCTTATATGAAAATACCTTATTATATTCACTATCACTTAAACTACAATGAAGCATATAAATAGCTTTATAGTTAAGAGTTTTGAATCTTTTGGAGTCTATGATAGATTTATTCTCTTTTTGACTAATACTTGTTACTAAGGCTTTCATAGGGTCACTTTTAACTTTTTTTCAAAGTTCATAGATATGAAATTAAATATATATAGTCATGCTATTTCTCTAATAGTTGTAGTTTTAACTATCAAAGATGGAATGTCCAAGGACATTTCCACTTTTAATATGACACATAGGTGAAAAGGTTGTCATAAATTGACTTATAATGGTTTACTATAGATATACCACTTTTTGGTTTTTAAGGCAACCCAAAAGGGGGATGAATTGAGTTTATTTAGTTTGATCACTTGATCCACACTAAATTTAATTCCAAAAAATAATAATAACATAACCAAAAATAAAGATAATAAAGAAAACAATGTAAATAACTACAAGTAAAGAGATAAGAAAAGAAAGACCATATATAATGATTTATAGTGATTTGGTTCAAATGAAAATTCTATGTTTACTCCTTTATGTTTGTCCCTTAAAAGCTTCACTTCACCAACTTTATCACCTTTTGCAATGTGAAGATAACCTTTTATGTTAGGTCATTTTAACCTTAATTACAATAATACTTCAATGAAACTTTTACAAGAATCATTTATTCTTCACAACTTATAGATTTATGCTTTCTCACTTTTCACTTAAGCATTCTTTCCTTATTTACAAAATCTAAATTTTTTTCTTAGAACTCTTACTTTTAATCTCTCACTTATGATTATTTTTCCTTTTTTTTTTTTTTTACTAGATGTATACAATGAATAGCTTTTTTTCAATCTTTAGCTTTTTTCACAACTTTTTTCCTTTTTTTTTTTTTGCGTACTTTACAAAAAGGTCTTACACCATTTTTCTAAACAAACACAATAAACTAACCATTGGAGATGGATTTCTTTTCATAAAGATAATCCATCTTTGAAAGAGTCAACTTCTTTTTAAGATATTAATCTACCACAATACTTGGACTAATTAACTGGTCCAAGTTTTATGTAATTTTCTCAAGTTTTTACACTTTTAACTATTTAGTTTCATTGGCTAGCCATAATTGCTAATAAGGTCAATTAAACTAAAATCTCTATAATTATTTTCCTTACAATTTTCTTTAGTATCTAGTTGATTGTAGGCATTGGTTTAGTTGATTGATCTAAATTATTTATTTCTTTTCTATTGTAGCTTTTTCAATATCTAACCAACCATAGAATAAGTCTGATCAACTAACCTAAATTTTTTGTAAATTTTTTGTTTCTCTTCTTTTATCTATGGTCTAATAGGTAGGCTAATTGGTTGATACCATAAGTTGACCTATTCCAAATTTTTGGCAATCTTGAATCTTTATAATTTTTCTCATTTTTCATCAAGATTTTTTAAGATTTCACTTCATACTTTTTAATAAATAGATATTTAATAGAAAATAAAATTTGAATTTCAAAGATCTTTTTATGTCAAGTCTAAATCAAAATAATAATTATATAAATAGTGATGATACTTTCCTAATAGGTAATCATATCAATTAAATATAGGTGATACATGAAAATATAAAGTCATAGAGTATAATATATAATTATATTATAATCTTCTTATAGATCATAACAATCTTTCTATTAAAGTCAACACTTAGCATATATAGTGATTGACTTAAACTTAGCATACATTATGATAAGGCCATTATAATCACTAAATTTAATGAAAAGCTTGTCTTTATATGAAATTAATGAACTATTACACATTTTATCCATAAATCTTATTCATTTAAGGAAAAAAGAGATGAATATGATATAATAATTTTCCTTTTCAAGAAAATATAAAAAGAAATTTTGGAGTAGTTTTTTTTTTTACTTTTTTATTTTTCTTAATTTGTGGATTGTGAAAAAGAAAAATCATCACATAAATAAAATCGATTATATAATTGAAGGAGAATAAACTGAATTTTTTATTCAACATTCTCAATATATAAATAGATATCTTTATTCATAATAATTTAAATTAAATATGGATTTGTAAAAACTATAATTTAAATTAAACATACTTAAAATTTATAGCCATATTTTTTTAATACATGTATGTTTTTTTTATTAACAATGTTGTTGATTTCACATCTTTAAATTATTTTCATTTGCATATACTATATGGGCCAAATACAAAATAGTGATAAGAATGATTTTTACTGAATAACAAATTTCTTATTTTACAATATATTAGATAAGGGAACAATTCAAGATCGAGATCACAATCATCATTTTCATTATAAAGTTGCAACTTTGATATCAAAAGCATCACAAACTATTATGATTGTCATGTAGTCATGGAAATCCTTTTTCAAATAACGATTTGTTGTAATATTTTAATTTTATTCAAAACTAAATTTATAATTAAAATTTTGAACAATAATATAACTATAATTAACTTTAGGTACTAATCTGGAAGAAAAATTATTCAGAGGAAAAAAAATTAATATTCAAAATTGAGAAATATAATTGAGAGAAAACAAAAGGATAATCATTTAAGCTAGGTATGTTTGTTTTTATAATATGAAGAAGAGAATTGAATGCATATTGAAATATAATTCTATTTAAATATTAAGAAAACATAACAAGGTATTAATATTAAATATTACAAATTATAAGACTCTGTTAAAAAAAATCCTAAAATCAAGCAAATGTTGCCATTTAAGATAAACTGACAACATTGTATAAGGAGAAGTTTTGGTAATATATACTTACATATAGATATATATTGATACTGGGCTTGTACTATGTGTGAATTTGTGATATTTTATTAAAAAGTACTAATATAAATTCAGATAAATGTTGAGATGAAATTAATTATTTACTATTGTAATTAATGTAATAATAATATAACTACAAATTAAAATTGATACTCACCTTAATATTAAAAACTTGTAAGAAAAATAAAATTTTAAATATTTTTATAATTTAAATTAAATTTATTAATATTTCAAACTCTCTTTCATTCTTTTTGTTGGTCATGCATTTTAGATTATTTGTTAGACTAAAAACTAGTTTGTTATTTATTTAATTAGAAGCTAATTTTTATATTTTTTATATTATTTTATTTATTGTCATTGTTAATATTGTTAGTTTAGTTGGTCACGTTCCTATGTGAAAATAAAAATCTTCCTTTAAAGAAAAAAAAATACCAAACGAGTAACTATTATGGAAGGATGATTTAGAGTGTGCTTTTAAAGGAAAATAATCACTAAATATTATGGCACCATAAAATATGTTGTTGTTGGATATTGAAAGGATTGATTATTACTAAGCATTATAGAATAAAAATATTAACCTAAAATTAAGGTTGAACCAATAAAATAATCGAAACTGTATTTTTTTTTGGCCTTTTGTTAGGCATTTTTTAATAATGGAAAGAGGTCAGCTAGAATGTTTGGTTTAAGCAATCTCCCAATCTTATCCTTACTTTTGGAATTGTAACTCTTTTATTTAAGTATAGAGCTAATAATATAAGTATGATAAAAAAATGATAAAATCAATATAAATATGCCTATTACTAACAAAAATAAGACATTTGTAACATTCAATTTAAGATGCAATAATCAACTCCTAATCATAACTATAATGCATAAAAAAGCAATAAACTAATGGAATGAAGGTGATTAAGGATTTATAAAGTGTCTGAAAGGACATTGTAACAATTAAGTAATTCCAGCTGCTAATTTTAAGTACTAATAATGTCACGACTATCAAGCTACCCCTGTAGGTTAATCACTAAAGGCAATAAGAGTTAGTTGAGAATTGAAAAGTAAACATCACCTACCATTACTAATAAAAGGAAAGGAACATTATGAAAAGTAAATGACTATGCCATTTCACTTTAGTATTTCTAGAATTTAAGGGGAAATAGTTCTTAAAAAAAGTAAATTTTCAATTAGTAAGTCTACACAAATTAATTGTATTATGTGCAAACATCATTTTTATGGACCTTGCTCTCTCTCTCTCTCTCTCTCTCTCTCTGTTTTTTTTTTTTAATAAAGTCCAAAATGAGACATTTTTTTGTTCTTTTTTACTAGTGTATAAAAACAAGTAAGGGAAGCTTTGCTTTAAACTAAGAATGTTCTTATTCCTTTTTTCTTTAGAACATGGAATAATTGTTGAAAAGGAGAAAGTAGCAAATTTTAGACCTTGAAAATAAACATAGGAATGAGACAAGTAATAAGTAACCTAAAAAATTAAAGTCAATATTGTCTTAGTTGTTGATGTTAATTCAAATAAAAAGAGAATTAAAACTATATTAAAAGTTAGTTTAGTTGAACCCAATTTGAGTTTTATTATTTAGGTAGATTTAGTTGTTTGTTATTATATAAGGACATGTGGTATAAGTTATTGTGTGTGCTTCTAAATTATTGTATGACATTTTATTAAATTAATAAAATATATAGTATTTTTATAATTGTCTAATAATAGTCTCAGAGTAGGTATTTTGATTTGGATTGAGAAGTGTAAAAGTCTCATCAAACTTATTAAAGCCACTACAAAAGTCATCGGACTTACAAAAGAGGTAAAAATCACTATTTTTCATTGTTAAACTGCCACAAGATCGTCAGAGTTTTGTTGCTAAACACCATATGTCGTTGCACGTGCTGTCAAATTTCACCATTTTTGCCATCAAAAGCCATCTCCCAACTCTTCAAACACTACCTAACCTAAATCTAGCCATCACGCACCTTAAAATAGCTCTAAACTCCATAAATCTACAAAAATTAGATTACCCCTTTATTGCCTTCCACCATTAATCACTCACTTGTCATTTGTTGCCATAGCATTGAACCATTAGCTTTATGATCACCAATTACCACTCTCCTTACTTAGTCTGTCAACACACCATTATCTCATTAGAGTCCATCCTTTTAGTTGCTAGTTAAGATAAAGCAGAGCAAAAAGAGAAATAGAATTTTAAGGTCCAATTGTAAAAATAAAATATAAATGTGTCATATTAAAAATGACAATAATTTAGAGGTCAAATCATAAAATTAAAATATATAAGGGTTAAACATGAAAAATCATTAATTTTAATAAGAATGATATGATCTCATTTTTAATTTTTATTTTGGATGAGAAAAATTACAACTAATGGTGTGTGCAAATGAAGGTTTTGTCATAGATGCAACAAAAGCATAGAGAAGTGCTCATTAAAAGTTACAAAAGGAGGATAAAAATGCATTCTATTTCATTTATCATGGGTGAATGATGAAATTTTAAGAAAATTACAAGTATAACCTTATTAAAGTAAGCATGGGATATTTTGACAACATTTTTCCAAGGTGCAAATAAAGTTTAAAAGGTGAAATTTCAAACTTTATGACATCAATTTGAGCTTTTGTAGATGGAATTTTCAAAAATTATTTTTATAGAAGTTGAGTTCTTTCCTCGACAAATGAAATAAAAATCTATAAAATGTAATTGAATGATCATGTGAAAGTTGAAAAAATCATGTAAACACTTACACTGTTGTATAAGCATATCATGGTTGTAATAGAAGAAGTACATGATTTGTCACTAATGTTAGTTGATGTATTAATGGGCATGTTACAAGCTTATGAATAGGGAATGAATGAGAAGCATATTGAGAAGCCAATAAAGTAAATGCTTTAAAGTCATGCTTTTACCAAAAGCAATCAAAGTAGAAGTATAGGGATTAAGGTTGAGGCTGTGGTATGACAAATCTAATATTAAGTATTACTCATGTCACAAGCATGACCATTATATTAATGAGAGCAGGTCTAAATAGAACAATCGGATAACATATTGTGCACAAGAGGGAGATGCAAATGTGTTGAGCTCATCTTTGATGGCTAATGTTGGATTTATTGTCAATAGCATCTTATAAATTTGTCCTTGTTGATTTGATATTATGAGTGCCTTTAAGATGTGTTTGATGCATTTATAGAGTGTTGGTTACACCAGTTAATGAGTAGTATGTTAAGGCAAAAGCCAAGGAAATTGCTTAGAATATGGTAATATAAGTTGTGGCTTGCCCACAGGTGCAATTTGTATTTGTCAAGGAGATTCTTGAAAGCATTATGAACAAGGAAAACTTGAGATGCAGAGAGATCATTGGTTAAAACCATTGATGGCAGGTAAGCCCTAAATTCAATAAGTTAATGTTAACCGTTGACCCTAAATTTTAAGAGTTAATGTTGACCATTGACCCTAAATTTTAGGAATCAATACTAACCATTGATTGTAAGGTAACTCTTAGGATCGTTGATTGTAGGGCAACTCTTAGGAATCAATGTTGATTGTTAATGATAGGGCAACCTTAAACTAAAGACTTATAAATATATCCATATAACTGTTAAGAAAGGTGTGTGTTATAGAAATTTAATAGAGAAACAGAAAGAATAATAAAAAGCAGTTACCAAAAATAATAAGAGAGAACGCCAAGAAGAAGAAACTGTGTGTGTTATAGAAAGCCAAGAGGAAGAAACCATGTATGTTGTAAAATGCCAAGAGATTTAGTTGTAGAATGCCAAGAGAGTTAATTGCATAATGCCAAAAGAGTTGAGTGCTGTAGAACACAAGAGAGAGTTTTGTGACATAGAGATAATAGAGACCTGTGGCATAGAGAAACAGAGAGTTGTGTGGCATAGAAACAACAAAAAGCTGTATGACATAGAGAAATAGAGAGTTTGTGACGTACATATAGTAGAGAGCTGCGCGTCATAGAGATAGTAAGAAGGAAAGTGCAAAGGCAGAAGGAGACAACAGTAGTACCAGAAGAGAATAAGAGTGTAATGACAAAAGGAAATAACAATAGCACTAGAAGAAGAAGGAGAGTGCAGCGACAAAAGGAAACAATAGTAGCATAAAAAGAAGAAAGTGAGTGTAGGGGCAATAGTAGCACCAGAAGAGAATAAGAATGCAATGATAAAGGGAACAACAGCAACACCAAAGAAAGAAGGAGGCAATAACTGTAGCAAAAGCAAAAAGATTGTTATAAGAGAAGTAGAAAAATTGTAGTAGTAGTAGCAAAAAAGGAAGAAAGAGGCAGTAGCAGAAAAGGTAGAAAGAGGTAGTACCAATAACAGAGGATAAAACTTGCCAAGATGGAAGGAGACATCATCAGCAGCAAAGGAGAAAACCTGTCAAGGTAGAAGGAGACAACATCGGTAGTAAAGGAGAAAACCTACCAAGGTAGAAGGAGGCAACATTGGTAGTAGAGGAGAAAACTTGCTAAGGTAGAAAGAGGTAGCATTGGCAATTGAAGAGAGAACCTGCCAAAGCAAAAAAAGCCAGAACCTATAGTGGAGAGAACCATTAGTAGAGAGAACCATTAGCATAGAGAACCTATAGAGGAGAGAACTTATAGTGAAGATAACTTGCAGCAGAGAGAATATGTAAATGAGAGAACTTGTAGTGGAAAGGTCGGTAAAGCTTGAGAAGAAAAATTGACAATGCGGAATGAGAAGATTTATTTTATGTAACAGCAAATTATGTACAACGAGTGATCTTTTTTGAGAAAGTTTTTTTATATACTTTTTATGTCCTTTTTGAAAAAAGGTGGGAGACCCTTGGACTGATCATGAGATCAACTCTTTTAGTAATTAGGAGATCATTGTAAGTGGTTAAGGAGTGATTCTTCCATAACATCAACTGTATCCTTGATAATAACAATGGATTATGTGATCTAAAAGTGATCCTATCACATCGTAAACATAGCTCACACATTGTAGGTGAACCACATAAAATTTCTATGTGTTCTCAAGTACTTGTACTTGCTTGATATCCATATGGTCGTTCTCACATAAAAAAGCAAAATAAAAATTATATTATTAACTTTAATGAGTCATAGAGGTTTAATCCTGATAAATTTGTAAAGAGTAAGTATCTTACACTAATTTACCCTCTCTCCTTCTCAGTATGAGACTTGAGAAGGTCCTTATTAAAATGATGGAAATTAAACCTTATTATAGTTATTATAACTACTGAAATGTCAAATTATAATACATGGTTCATTAATATTAGGTGTACCAATCATATATGCAGAAAGAAAGAGCTTTTTATTGATCTCAATGGGTCAATCCACCTTATAGTCATGTTTATTGATGATAGCAATATACTAGTTATGGGAGAGGCATTTATAGATGTCTTTAATATAAAGATATATATACTTGTCATGGTTGAAAAAGGATAAGAGCATAGAAGCAATTAAATCCAATTGTAACTATTTGGTGAGGGATGATGAAAAAGAAGACTTATGGAATCAAACTTAGATATGTGAGATATTATTATAAGATTTTAAAAGCTTTTTGCATTATTAGTAAAGAAAAAAGGCCTAGTTAATAATTTTGATAAACAAGAGCATAACCATTGGTATGGAAATTTAGTTAGGGTCATAGTTTGTTAAATTGGAAGAATGATTTACATATTGAGTTTATAACCTTATATCAACCTATTAGCCAGTAAGAGAGGAAAAGGACAAGTTTCTATGGCGATGGGAGAAAGATGGATAATTTGTTTATGAAATCCTTTTGACTTCAAAGATTGCTTTTGTGGACCATATAAGGGTGGTATGACAAATATATGGCAAGAATTAGCTTAATATAAAATGGAGATTTTTAAGTTACAGTCAAAAATAGATTGCTTTTTAGTCAAAGACTAATTAGAAGTTATAATCGAGATGTCACTTGCTCACTTTGCTTTATGAGGAAGAAGTTTGCTGCTTATGTATTTCTTTATTGTCATCATGTTTGGGCAATTTGGTGTATATGTTTGAGATGGTGGAGAATTTCATGGGTGGTTCTAAGTTCAGTTAAAGAAATATGGGAGTCATGGTATGAATTGGGTCAAAGATGTATATTAAGAGACATATGACTAATAAGGTTTTACTTTACCTAGTTATGGAGCAATGAACAAATCTTTGTGAATAAGCCTTTCTCGGTTGATAAATTTTATAATTTGATTTGTGTCAAATTGTGGTGGTGATCAAGGGTGAAATGGTAGTAATGCAATTTTACGCTCAACAAGTTCATAATGAACATTAGAAGTCTTTAACTTATAAAGAAATGAAAGATACGACCATAAAACTTGACTTGGTCATGGCCCCTAAAGGGTATATATAAGTTCAACATAGATGTTGCAATGACTAATGCATCTGGGACAATAAGTATAGAAGGTGTGCTATGTGGCGATGATGAAAAGGTAGCGTGTATGTTCTTTAAGGCAATTCAGGCCATCATTATTAATAAGGTAGAGTTACTTGTAATCAAAGATATAGTTAACCTTTAAAGTCAACAAAATGAGATAGGAAGGGCTCTACTGATCATCAAAAGTGACTCTTAAACTATAGTTATATGGATAAATAATAGGGAAGGCAGACCTTGAAAGTCCTTATCAATGTTTCATGACATCAATAATAGAATCAAAGATTGAGTTTCCTTTGTCTTACAATTTTGAGAATGTAACCAATTTACAAATGCTTTAGCTAAATAGGGCAAGACCCACCACATAAACTTAGTAGCATGGATCTAAGGAACCTTATTAGCCAAAAGTTATAAATCAGAAGAGGTCATCTGTGTTCATTATTGTGATATAAGTGCTATATCAATGATTTTTTGTGTTTTTTTTTTCAATACAATAGGCATTTTTGTTCATAGCTTAGTGTAATTGTATGGATTCTCCTTTTGTTTATAAAACATGAGGTTAAAGAAAAAAAAGATATTTCAACTAGTTATGCTAAAATTAAAAGACTAAATTCCTCTTTAGTTAATTCAAAAATATCATTGCTATTAATATCAAAAGGACAAAAGACATCTTGTCTATAATACATAGATAAAGAGTAAGAAAGGAAAATGATGTTATAATTTATTTGTTATATTGATATAAAACATAACTTCCCTCATATTTAATATAAAATTTTACATTATTTAACCTTCACCATTGCATGACATAAAAAATTTGTAATCATGTAATTTTTAGTTGTTTTTTAAAGACTAGCTATAAATAGAAGTTAATATTTTCATTATAAAATTTTCAATGAATTCAAATTAAATTGGTAGGTGAGATTAATCATAAATTTTAGATGTAGCTTTCAAGATAATGAATAACTCAAGCTAACCTATAATTCTACTTATGCTTCAAACATATTAGATTTCAAAAATAATTTTATCGGCATTAAGCCAATTTTCACTTTTCAACCCAAAAAAGAAATTGTTTACAATTCAAATTGTACAACTTCATACAATTTTAAATTGCTTAATAATTAATCCATATTATCATAATTAGAGTTCATATGATTTTATTTTTTTAAAATAAAAGAATAATATGTGATACTTCAGTAATATTGTAGTGCAAAAATTAAAAAATTTCTTCTAGATTATAGCCATTAGACTTGCATTTTTTTGTAATAGATGTTTTTAACAAAGAATTATTTAAGATAGATATAATAATTGACAAACTTAAAATTTTAACACAAGTTTTAACATAATGTGTAAATCATTGTAAAAAATTATTGGAATTAGAGTTTTTATTGATTTTATTAGATTGACTTTTTTCACTTCAGACATTTAAATGTCTCAATAGTTAAACACATTTAATGCAAATTTATAAGAGGTAATTAACTTTTTGTATAGGATCTATGTATTCAGTTAGTTGTATAAGTTTACCATTTGATACTGTGTTGTGTTGACTGTTAATATATTATGTATTGACATAAAATAGGTAAACCAGATAAATTGTTAGAAGTCCAAAGGAAAAATCTAGAAATTTTGACTCTCAGATGTAATTTCACTATTTAGAATACCATCTTATTATTTAGGATCAATTTCACTATTTAAAATATCATTTTACTCCATATGATATTATTTTGTTATTCAAATTCTTATGAAATTATTTAGAAAAATTTTATTTTCTCTTTTTATAATATTTCTTATTTAATTAGATAGTATTCTAATTAGTTATTAAAGTGTTTCTCATTTATATTAGAGTATTTTCCCAATTAATTAACTAATCTTACCTATAAATAAGTGTAAGTCTAAGAGATTAAAGCATTTAGAAAATTACATCTCTATAAAGTATTTGTCTTGTCTCTATCTTTCTCTTTAAAAAATATTATTCTCTTAGGTTTAATTGAAGTATTAGCCTTGTTTTTGCTAAACATTGTGTCAAGTAATATCATAGTAGGTTTTACCTATTTTAATGGCAACACGAGATGGAGGAAATAGAAACCATCCTGTTAATGAAGATCAAGGGATGTCGGCCATCTGAACAACCATTTGTGCCCAAGATGTGGCGTTATAACACCTTAACTAGAGACTTGATCAATTAGAATATGGACTACAAGCCATTAACAATTAACTTGAATCTTTCCAGGTGAGAGGTGACAACAGAGACTAGAAAGACGAAAGGAATCAAGCTAGGGATTTTACTTGTGGTTAACCTCTTGCTCAACTAGTCCCTACTAATCCACATAGGCGTCAACCTTATATAATGGATTCTAATGAAGAAACAAATTTGCTTATATGTTAAGTTTATGTAACAAATTCTAATAATGAGAATGGTCATTTTGACAAATATATAAATCATGTTAGGTATGAGCAATGACAAGCTCAACATCCTACAATGTCAGAAGAATTTTGGTTAAAAATAGATATCCTTATCTTTAATGGTGAATTCAATATTGAAAATTTTATGAATTGGTTAGTTCAAGTAAAAAGATTCTTTGATTACATCAAGATACTTAAAGAACAAAAGGTTAAATTAGTTGCTTGTCGACTAAAAGGAAGAGCCTCTGTTTAGTGGGAATTAACAAAAGACTGTAGGAGAAGAGAAGGGAAACCCCTAGTTAGACACTGGTATAAAATGAAGTAACTTTTAAGATAAACATTTTTTCCTCCAGATTATGAGTAGATCCTTTTTCAAAAATATCAATGTTACAGCCAAGGTAACCAGTCAATTCATGAATATTCATTAAAATATTCAAATTTTCTGAGCGCAACCACTTGATGGAATCAGAAAGCCAACAAATCTCAAGATACCTTAATGGATTAAAACTAGCCATCTGAAATAAAATTGGGATTCAAATGCTGTTGAACATATTTGAAGTTAGGAATATGACATTAAAAGCTGAGATGATATTGAATGAAAAATATAAACTTGCATCATCTCATAAGTTTTATATTAACTCTAATAAGTTTATTATAGAGAAAGAAAGGCAAAAGACATTAAGCTAACCAAAGAGGGCAATAATTGCCAAAATTATAGGCAAACAACTATATACTGAGAAAACTACCATCTGAAATGCTAATCCTTATGAAAAGCCTGTACTAAATAAGTGCTTTAAATGCAATAAGATAAGTCATTATTTAAGTGATTGCCTAAGGTAGAAAACAATAAATGTAGTAGAGAAAGGAAAAGAGGTTAAAGATGAAGGTGAGGAGGTTTATTACAGCTTAAAATGAGAGAAGGGTGATTACAAAGATGATAGATTTATGTATATGATGAGAAAATTGATGTTAGCTCCTAACCAAAAGGATGATACTTAACAAAACAAGTTATTTTGTACCAAATGCACAATCAATAATACCTTGCGTAATTTGATTATTAATAGTAGCCAAGAAAATATTATTATGAAATTACTGCTACTGGTGGAAAAACACCTGAATTCGTACATCATCAGGTGGATCAAAATAATATGTGAACTCTGAGTGTGTAAAATTCCTTTCTTAATTAGCCAATACATAGACGAGGTCTACTATAATGTTATAAACATAGACACTTACCACTTATTATTTAAGTGCCCCTAGCAATTTGATGTCTATGCTTAACACTTAGGCCAAAAAAAATTTACAAACTTGAGAAGAATATGGTGAAATATACATTACTGCTTATGAAAGAAGGGTCCTAACCTAAAATTTCTTAAATGGAAGGGAGGACTTTTCTAACAGTCACTTATTTAAATCAAGAAATTGAAGTAGCCATTAAAGAATCAAAGGAAGTTCATATGTTGGTGATAAAAGGTAAAGTATCTAATGGTTCAGAGTCAGGGCTCCCAAAAGTAATCAAACCATTGTTAAAAGAATTTAGTCATATTACTTCAGAAGAGTTACCAAATGGGTTACGACTATATTGAGTTTATCTTTGATGGTTAAAGTTGAATTTTTTGTTGATGCAAAAAATCCCAAAAAGACGTGGCTTAAGGAACTAATGCACAAGAATCAAAGAACAACTAGGAAAGCTAAAACAGAGTTTAATATCATAAACCCTAGACCTACCCTTCGAACGAACATGAACATAAGGTATATAAGAAGAATAGAGATGTCACACTCCAGAAAAGAAAGGAAGTGGGAGTGATAAGTCGATTGGAACGCCACAAGAAGAAGTACCTCTTGATAAGTTCTTAAATCTTTAAAAGAACTGAGGGAGAAAAACCCTTGCACCCTTACTTTCTATTTCACTCAAAGTTGTCCAATTTTTTTTTTTCCAAAGCTTACAAAAGGGTGCCTATTTATAGGCTAAGATAGCAATCCTAAAGAGGCATAAATTCTTACTTAGGACAAATCCTTATTTTGAAGGAATTTCTAACCATAGACAAATTCCATCACAGATAATAAACTCCTATTTAGGAGTGAATGCTATTACTCACTTTGACCATTAAGCATTCCAATTATATTAATTAGGCATGGACTCTTTGCCAAACTTAAATTCGTACCATATAAAGTTTGGTTGGTCTGAATGTCTTCAATAAGTCCATTTAGTGTTTCTTCAATCTTTTTAGCTCTAGCTCGTGTTATTGGGCCTTCTAAAATGTGCAATGGATCCATTGAAGACTTCCACCCATCCTCTCTATAGTTCTCATCATTCCTCCTCTCCTCAAAAGGATTCGTCCCCAAATCATCACCAAATCAAAATGGGAAAGATCAGAAACATTAAATGTTGCACTCACATTATATTCACTGGGAAAGTCCAACTTTTAAGCATTATCATTAATTCGTGCTATAACTTGAAAGGGACCATCTCTTCTAGATTATAGCTTTGAATGCCTCTGAGCTGGAAATCATTCCTTGACCCAAACCCAATCACCAAGTTCAAACACCACCTTCTTTCATCCCTTGTTGACATAGGATGCATATTGCTCAGTTTGTTTTTCAATATATTATTGCACCTTTTCATGTAATTTTTTTATCATGTCAGCCTTGCATTCACCATCTAAAATGGCATAATCATTAACAGGTATAAGTACCAAATCCAGAGGAGTTAATGAATTAAAACCATATACAATTTTAAATAAAGAGTAACTAGTAGCAGAATGAACACTCCTATTATACGCAAACTCAACATATGGTAAACAATCTTCCTATATTTTCAATTTTTTTCAAATAATAGCACACAAAAGAGTAGAAAGAGTTCAATTAACCTCCTCAGTCTGCCTATCAATTTGTGGATGGCAAGTAATTAAAAACAATAGCTTAGTATCTAACTTACCTTATAAAGTCTTCCAAATATAACTTAAGAACTTTATATCCCAGTCTAAAACAATACTTTATGGCATGCCATACAAACGTATTACTTCTTTAAAGAATAAGTCAGCCACATTGTTTGCATCATCAGTTTTATGGCATAAGATGAAGTGTGTCATCTTTGAAAATCTATCAATAACAACAAATATAGAATCCTTACCCCTTTTTATTCATGGCAAATCCTAATATGAAGTCTATAGATAAATTGACCCAAGAATGGCTAGGTATGGGTAAAAAGGTATACAAGTCATGAAGTAAAACTCTAAATTTAACCTGTTTGCATGTTATGCATTTCTCAGATATCCTCTGAACATGTTGTTTCATGCATGGCCAAAAGAAATGTTCATTTAGGACATTTAAGGTTTTCCTAACTTAGAAATGACCCATTAGACCACCCTTATGAGCTTCTCTTACAACCAATTCCTACAAAGAACTCATAGGCATGTATAAACCATTTTCCCTAAATAAGAAACCCTTATACTTGTAAAACTTCTCCAAGTCTAACATCTCATATGCTTCATACACAATAGCAAAGTCATGATCATTCACATATAAATCCTTAATATGTTCAAATCCTAATAAGTTTGTAGTAAGTGTAAAGATAAGGGCATACCTACGAGATAATGCATTAGTTACCACATTTTCCTTACCTTGTTTATATTTGATGATGTAGGAAAATATCTCAATGAATTCAATCCACTTGATATGTATTTTGTTCAACTTTTGTTGTCCTTTCAAGTGCTTCAAAGATTCATGGTCAATATAAATGATAAACTCCTTAGGCCAAAGGTAATGTTGCCATGTCTCTAAAGCTCGTACCAATGCATACATCTCTTTATCATAAGTAGGACAATTAAGGCTTACTCAACTTAGCTTTTCACTAAAGTAAGCAATTAGGCACCTTTCCTGCATCAAAATAGCTCCAATGCCAATACCTGATGCATCACACTCAATCTTGAAAACTTTTGCAAAGTTAGGTAAAGCAAGTAAGGGTACAGAACTTAATTTTTCCTTAATGCAATTGAAAGCCTTGTCTTGATCATTACCCCACCTAAAACTCATGTTCTTTTTTATAAGCTTAGTGAATAATGCAACAATGGTGCTAAAGTCCTTAACAAAGCGATTATAAAAACTAGCTAGACCATGAAAGCTATGCACATTACTAATTGACTTAGATGTAGGTTAATCACGAATTGCCTTAACTTTTTCCTTGTAAACCTCAACACCTTTAGCACTGACAACATAGTTAAGAAATGTGATCTGATTAGTACAAAAGGACTATTTCTGTAAGTTAGCATACAATTTCTCAAAACATAAAACACTTACAATAAAACATAAATGATCAAGATGCTTTTCTAGAGTTTTATTATACACCAAAATATCATCAAAATACATAACTACAAATTTAGCAATGAATGGACACAAAACATGATTCATTAATCATATAAAAGTGTGCATTAGTGAGACCAAATGGCATAACAAGTCATTTGTACAAACCATACTTAGTTTTAAAAGTTGTTTTCCACTCGTCTCCCTCTCTTATCTTAATATGTTGATATCCACTTTTCAAATCAATATTAGAAAAAACACATGAACCATGCAATTCATCCAACAATTAACACACATCTGCTAAGTCCCATCTTTTTTTGGTACAAGTAGGATAGGAACAACACATGGACTCATGCTTTCCCTCATATATCCTTTGGAAATAAGCTCTTCAACCTGCCTTTGAAGCTCTTTTGTCTCCTCAGGATTACTCTTATATACTGGCAGGTTAAGGATGGATGCACTTGGGATGAAATCAATTTGATGCTTAATTTCTCTATTAGGTGGCAATCCACTTAAGACATCGTTAGGGAATATGTCTTCAAATTCCTTAACTTCACCACTCTCATTCAACCACTGAAGCTTATATGGCCTAAGATCCTTCATTGTAGGTAAATCTAGCTTCTTAACCATAGTTATGCTAGAAACATTAATGCAACTCCCATCATCAATAATCATACTACATACCTTATCTTTGATAAGATACCTTGTTTGAAAGATATTATCTCATTATGCCTTATTTTTTTCCTTTACTTGCATATTCAATGCTCACTTTGTAATGAGAGCTACTTCGTTAACCGGATACTCCTCTCTATCACTTTCACCTTCTGATGATGACACAGAATCATCATCTGATTTATTTTTAGTTTCAACATCATTACTACTTCTTAAGATCATTGCATGCTTATTTAGACACTAAGATGCAATGTGACCCCTACCAAACACTTAAAACATTTAGCATCTCTATTTCTACTTAGTTAGGGTTCAAAATTACCTATTTCTTTGCTAGAACCCAAATTTTTATGCTTGGGTAGCTCAACTTTGGACTTGTAATTGGCCATCTCATCCCTTTTACTCTAATTTGGCTTCCAAGATGAGGTAAAACCTGAATTATGCCCAAACCATATGGATTCCTTTCATTTAAGTTGCCTTTCAACTTTCATTGTCATGTGCACCATGACTTATAATTCCACATAATGTTGTAATTCAACCACGTTTTCTATGTCCCTATTTAGCCCTTGCAGAAATCGAGCCATGGTTGCCTCTCTAACTTCTTTTACATTCACCTTAATTATGGTAATCTCCATCTCTTTGTGGTAGTCATCTACACTTTTAGTGCCCTAAATAAGCCCTTACAGCCTTTGGTACAACTCCTTATAATAGTGATTAGGGACAAACCTTCTCCTCATAATAATCTTCATCTTTTCCCATATATCAATAGGAAGCTCATGATTCCTTCTCCTAGTCAAAATAAGTTAATGCTATTAAATAATGGCATAATCAATAAATTTAGTTGTAGTAAGATTTACCTTTTTCTCATTGTAATAAATGTGGTAGTTAAAAACAAATTCAACCTTTTTTTTTTTTT
>JAHLGO010021098.1:3572535-3646440 GCA_020615895.1 Ceriops decandra
AAAAAAAAAAAACCAAGAAGAGAGAAAAGGAAAAGGAAAGTTGGCTCAAATGATTGGTTAAGGCTATTACAGGCGCTTGTGAGTGCCTACTCCAAAATGATGAAGATCCAATGACAAAAGTTGAATTAGGTTAGACAAAGTCAGGTGTTTAAGTCAGTCACAGTGACCCCTCAATTAATTAATTTAAAAATCTAACTATAGTTAACCAGGAGGGCACTCGGAGTGAGTCCACTGTTTTGTGTTCCTCGTGATGCCATCTTTCCTCCACTCACTACCACTCTGCTTGTGTGTGTCTGTGCGTGAGACAGGGAGGGGAAGTGCTCGAGTTTTCGGAGAATCCAATGCTTTCATAAAGGCGACTCATTTTTGTCATCCGATACTTAAAGAGAGAAAAGAAGAAGATCCCACGAGTAGAAAAGCTTTTGCAAGAATCGGAAAAGCAGGGCTAAAGTTTTACCATTGCCAACCGTCTCCCTCCGTTTCTATATCGGGGAAGAGGGGTAATGACAACGAATCTTTAGTCTTCTACCTCTCTTTTTCCGTACTTGTCCACTTATTGCTTTCTCTTCTTCTTCTTCTTCAGAGGGCCACAAGATTGCACCTTTTCTAATATTTTCTGTTATTCCATGCTGCATTCCACTTTTTGCTGCTTTTGCTCACATAAACCACGTTAGATGCTCCTGAATTTGGGCGTATGCTTAAACTTTATCTGCTGTGTAGATAGGAGCTGGGTTAGTATATGCATTTGGACTTGTTAAGCTATGTACTAAATTAATCTTACTGTGGACATAGGGCAACTCAATATCTTCATATTCTGGCTTTTGAAGATCATAGATTTGGAGGTGATCATTTCGAACTCCATGTTATTTCGTCAGATTTAGCTTCTGGGTGTTTCCATTTCCACTAGGATTTCATGTCTTTGTGTGCTTTTGGAGTCTTTCTAAATCATATTTCTCATTTATATGACGTTTATAAATGCTTACCGAAACATATGTTGCAAATTCTGGTTTGTGGTAACAAAGGCTAAACGTTGCATCTTCTGTGATGATGATTGATAGTTCAAAAAGTTACATACGTCATGCTTTGGCTTTGTTGTATTGGTTCATTTTTACAGAGGTTGAGCTTGGAATTTGGATGACAGACAACCACCATAAATACTGAGTCTCAAAATTCGTAATTTATGCTTAACATGGTTTCGAGGTCATATTCTAACCTCTTAGATCTTGCCTCTGGGGATTCCCCGACCTTTGGTCATGAAAAGAAGAGGTTTCCTCGTGTGGCAACTGTAACTGGAGCTTTTACGGAATTAGATGATGAAAACAACAACAGCGTGGGTTCTGATACTCCTTCGTCCATCTCTCAGGAACGCATGATCATTGTGGGAAACCAGCTCCCTATCCGGGCTCATCGAAGTCCGGATGGCAGTGGCAAGTGGTGCTTTTGTTGGGATGACGACTCACTTCTCTTACAACTTAAAGATGGACTTGGAGAAGACGTAGAGGTTATCTACGTTGGATGTATTAGGGAAGAGGTTGACCTTAGCGAGCAAGATGATGTAGCTCAAATGTTACTTGACACATTTAAATGTGTACCAGCTTTTATCCCTCCAGATCTTTTTGGTAAATTCTATCATGGGTTCTGCAAGCAGCATTTGTGGCCTTTGTTTCACTACATGCTTCCTTTGTCGCCTGATCTTGGCGGTAGGTTCGATAGATCCCTTTGGCAGGCTTATGTTTCTGTGAACAAGATCTTTGCGGACAAAGTGATGGAAGTGATTAACCCTGATGATGATTATGTTTGGGTCCATGATTATCATTTGATGGTTTTGCCAACATTTTTGAGGAAGAGGTTTAACAGGGTGAAGCTTGGGTTCTTCCTCCACAGTCCATTCCCATCATCTGAAATATACCGGACACTTCCTGTAAGGGATGAGCTTCTAAGAGCTCTACTCAACTCTGACCTTATTGGCTTTCATACTTTTGACTATGCAAGACACTTCCTGTCCTGTTGTAGTCGAATGCTTGGTCTTTCTTATCAATCTAAGCGAGGCTACATTGGCATCGAGTATTATGGTCGCACTGTCAGTATTAAGATTCTTCCTGTCGGGATCCATATAGGTCAGCTTCAGTCTGTATTGGATCTCCCTGAGACAGAATCTAAGGTCTCAGAGCTACGTGATCGATTTCGTGGTCAGACTGTCTTGCTTGGGGTTGATGATATGGACATCTTTAAGGGAATAAGCTTGAAACTTTTGGCCATGGAACAATTGCTCAAGCAGCATCATGATAAGAGGGGCGAAGTTGTTTTGGTTCAAATTGCAAATCCTGCAAGAGGCCGAGGAAGGGATGTGCAAGAGGTTCAATGTGAAACCATGGCAACAGTAAGGAGGATTAATGAGACATTTGGAAGACCAGGATATGACCCAGTTGTTCTTATTGACACCTCACTTCAGTTTTATGAGCGCATTGCCTACTATGTAATTGCAGAGTGCTGTCTCGTTACAGCTGTGAGAGATGGAATGAATTTAATACCCTATGAATATATAATATGCCGCCAAGGCAATGAGAAGCTGGATAAGACAGTGGGGCTTGATCCGTCATTTCCAAAAAAGAGCATGCTGGTTGTTTCTGAGTTTATTGGATGCTCTCCATCACTGAGTGGAGCAATTCGTGTAAATCCATGGAATATTGATTGTGTTGCTGAAGCTATGGATTCTGCCCTTGTGCTTTCTGAGCAAGAAAAACAGATGCGACATGAAAAGCATTATAGGTATGTGAGCACGCATGATGTTGCATACTGGGCACACAGCTTTTTGCAGGATCTTGAAAGGGCTTGTAGGGACCATGTGAGGAGGATGTGCTGGGGAATAGGTTTTGGTTTAGGTTTTCGGGTGATTGCATTGGACCCCAACTTTAGGAAACTTTCACTTGATCATATAGTTTCAGCTTATAAGAGGACCAAGAGCAGAGCAATTCTTTTGGATTATGATGGTACTATGATTCAGCCTGGCTCGATTAGTGCGAGTCCAAATTCAGAGGCTGTTGGAATCATAAACAACTTGTGTAGAGACCCCAAGAATGTTGTCTTCCTCATTAGTGGGAAAGACAGGAAGACCCTAACAGAATGGTTTTCATATAACGAAACTCTTGGTATTGCAGCAGAGCATGGTTATTTTCTGAGGTGAACAATCTTTTTATTTTTTATTTTTAGAGCTCCAACATTTGTTCCTGCTCTTCTCATTTGAGCATGTGATCTTGAATGTAGGTGCTTATTAATGGATAGGAGAAAAATTGAAAAGGTCAACAACATAGATTAAGATACTATACTGGCTAGTTCCACAGTTGAAGCAAAGCAACTGATAATTCATTAAAATCATGTGGCTTTTTTGGAACCCTTTGTTCATGTTTTTCATGCCTTCATTGCCAAATTTCCTTTCCGGAATTGACCATGAATATTTAATTTTAGGATCAATGCAAATGACAGACATTGTCAGATTTAAGACAAAGCCCCGCAATTAGAATTATATATTCCTAGTGAGCTTGACATTATTTTTCAGGACAAATAACAAAGCAGAATGGGAAACATGCGTGTCTGGGCCAAAATTTGACTGGAAACAGATTGCTGAGCCAGTAATGAAACTCTACACTGAAACAACTGATGGTTCTGCGATTGAGACTAAAGAGAGTGCTCTTGTCTGGAATTACCAGTATGCAGATCCAGATTTTGGTTCATGCCAGGCTAAGGAGCTTCTAGATCATCTGGAAAGTGTTCTTGCCAATGAGCCAGTTTCTGTAAAGAGCGGACAACACATTGTAGAAGTTAAACCTCAGGTCAGCAACAGTTATATTTCATGCCACTATTAATCCTTATTATGGATGATCATAACAATGCTTGATTTTTGTGGTCAGTTTATCGAAAGGAAAAATTACCCAAAGGTGCTACCTGTCTACTCATATTTAGGTGCTTATAGCAGCTGCAGTAAATAAAATCTATGCTGTTTTTCACTTTTTAAATAACAAGCTATTGTGCCTGCTCAATGTGCAAATGTTAGACTTTAATGTGGGTAAAACGATCTTTTGAGACTTCTACAACAAACTTAAATAAAATGGGTTGGTAGACCATCTCAAGATTGAGGAGAGGTGATGAATCTGATGATCTATTGGGCACCCTTAGAGTTGCTCATTTGCATGTTCATCAAGCCATAGTACTTAAAGGTGGTTGCATGTTGGAGATATATATTAAAACTTACCTAGACTTGGTCCAACAATAAATTTTTAGGTTAAAAATGTCCTTTGATAATTATGTATATTCTTATTAAGGGATTTTATTTTTTCATTTCTAACATTCCAGTGGGCTTTGGTAGTTCTTAAAACAACCCAAGAGGGGGTTTGAATTGGGTTTACTTGATTTGATATTCAACTCACACTAAATTCAACTTTAAAGAATAATAATAAAATAACCAATAATAAAGATAACAAAACAAGTAATGTAAATAAGGTTCGGCTTAAATTGGGAGTTCACATCCATTCATGTTTAGAGACTTCAACTTCACTAACACTGTCTTCTTTTGCTGCCGAAGATAACCTTTTACGATAGTTTACCTTGACTTAAAAAACAAAGTTGTCACAAAAACCAATGATTGTTCACAATGTAAAGATTCACACTCTATTACTTTGTATTATAGCACTGATATTTTTTCACAATTTCAATTTTTCTCTTTTAGAACTTTTTCTCTTTATTTTTTCTCTCTTGCTTTCTCTCTTTAATTTGCTACTAAGTCTAATACAAATTCTCTAATATATTTCTACATTTTTTCATTTTTTTTAATCTTTTTCACACTTGTTTCACATATTACATAAGGATTTTATAACTTTTTTATAGATAAATACAACAAATTAGTTGGACATTAATTTCATTTCATAAATAAAATTAATTTCCAAAATAAGAAACTCTCTTTGAGGCATGATTAACCCCAACACTTGGTCCGTCAACTGACCAAAAATCTCTATAACTCTCTCGGGCTCTTGCTTTTAGCTTGTTTAGTCTTATTGGTATGTCACAGTTGGTGGTTAATTTGATCGATCTGATTTATTTGTAACTTTAGCAACGTCCAAACTTTTAGCTCTTTTAACTATCTTCAAGAGACTGTAGCCATTGACCAGGTCAACTAATCTAAAATTTCTGTAATTTCTCTACTCGCAGCTTCTTCTTATGTCTGGTTGACTCTAAACATTGATCTGGTCGGCCTCAAATTCTTTGTTTCTTTTTCTTTTTGCGGCTCTTTTAGTGTTCGGTTAACTGCAAGCACAAATATGGTTGACTGACCCATATTCATAACTTTTCTGCTTATTTTCTCTTGTCTGCTGTCTAATCGTTCACAATTTAGTACTTTTTTATAAATAGAGATTTAGTAGAGAACAAGATCTTTATATCATTGTTAGCTCAAATTAAATTTAAATTTCAAAAATCTTTTCATGGCAAGTCTAAATCAAAATAATGATTATCCAAAGAGAGATTATGCTTATCTAATAAGTAATTGTATCAATTAAATATGATGACACATAATCATACTTTAATCTTTCTATAGGTATCAACAGGTTCAACAATCTTTCTTTTATACTCAATGGGCTTGTAGCCCCAAATCAGTGCTGTAAATATTAAAGTTTTTCTAGGGACCTACAAAAATAAGTTAAGATTGCAGAATTGTGTGAAACATAATTTTTGCACAGAATGTGTTATCTTTACATGGTTCAGACATTTCCATAATTTGTATTTTAGAATATGCATTCCAATAATGGAGAAGTAAATTAAAGGAAGGATGATGCAAGCTTTCTTCAACCAAACATAGTGTCTTTTGATTCTCTTTCTCTGCATGGAAGGTGCTCATATGGAAGACAGTCCATATGAGCAAGAAAAAGATGCCCAACACATTTTGCACAATGGTGGTGTCAACCAAAAAATTTTATTCCTCAACCCCAAACTAGATGTCTTCATTTGATTAATACTTTCCAGTTTTTGTAATTACGATTGATTGTACATTAAAACAAAGGAAGGGAAGGGCTAGAAACACAATGTTGAGTTTGATGCATTAATTTTATATTGCATCCGTTCAATTGCTTCTTGGACCACTCAGCACTTGAAAAGTGACATTCATGTCATGAAGCCTTCGGAAAATCGAACCATAAGATGTTCTGGTCGTGGTTGTTTATTTACTTGGGATGTGATTTCTAAATTTGCATTTTGAGGATGTTTTGCATTGGTGTCTTTGCTAGTTATTACATGGTCAGAAATACAACCAAAAGTGCCTGCAAGTTAATGGTAGGCAAAATTTAATTTATATATGCTTTGGGTTTGTTTAAAGATAGATTAAATTGTGCAGGCATAAATTATGGGAAATCTGAAGTTCTTTTCTAAATTTTCCCTTTCACTATATGTTCATTGATGCCCTCTTATGTCATTGTCACATTGATCTATGGTTTGAAATGCATGTTGTATTCGAGCTAGCAGTTTCACATAAGAATCAGTGTTGTGTTTAACATGGTGTGAATAAGGATAATAGAAAAGTGTGCGACTCTCTAGAGAAGCGGTGTGACCATAATTAGTGGTGACAAGCCTTGAGATGGATATTAGTTGCTACCTCGCCCTTCATTTAGAGTTGGCCAATTTCGTCTTCATGATTGTCAGAAATGATGTGAAGGACGAGTCTTAGTGTGATAGCAAGGGTATTCTACTGTAATTTGGATGTCACTGTTTACATTGCGAAAACAACCTCTTAATCGAAAGAATGGTAAGGTTGCATACATTTTTCATTAGTTCAGACTCCCTTTCTGCGTCTCCCTCACCATGTCATGCTAAAGCTTTTAGGTTGACTTCTCTAATGTTATACTAAGCAGTGAGTTGTGTAACTCAACAAAATGGGAGGGGTGGATAAATTTTGGGATTAAATGTAAATGTGCATCTTGATGTCTCACCTAGTGGCTTAAGCTCTCTTATGTTCATGGTTATGGGATGATCCGATCAGGTAATATACCTTTTTGCCCAATGGGATGCTATAAAAATGCTGTTCAAGCAGAGCTTGCAACCCTTTAATCAATTTCCTGGAACATTGGGCATATTATATAAGAACCCACTATATTGACAAAGTTTCGGGATAAGTTCTCACTGTTTTTCTATGTTTAGAAATGGATCGTCTATAATGCAATAATATTATAGATCAGATTTTAATTACCTTTTATGTTTCTTACCACAAGTAGGGTGTCAACAAGGGACTTGTGGCGGAGCGTCTCCTTGAAACAATACAACAGCGTGGTGTACTTGCCGATTTTGTTCTTTGCATTGGAGATGACCGGTCTGATGAGGACATGTTCGAGGTTATAACGAGTGCAAGGGAAGGCCTCTCTCTCTCCCCACTTGCCGAAGTGTTTGCTTGCACCGTAGGCCATATGCCAAGCAAGGCCAAGTACTATTTGGAAGATACAACTGCGGTCTTGAGAATGCTGCAAGGCCTTGCCAAGGCATCTGAACAGTCTGCTAGAAGTGCTCCTCAGCACTCCGGACCAGTCGTTATTGACAGAGAATAACTGTTTTGCCTTCTTTGATTGGCCCTTTGGATAGGTTTGTGCATGTATGTCTTATGATTCTACTATGCCCTTTCTGGCCCGGGCTGGGGGCATTTGTATTTTGCATATTTGGGCCATGCTTGCACCATTAGTTATGTATGCTGTGGGTGAAAACTCCATTACATATGTTTAGCTGTCCTTTGCTGCACAAGGATGGAAGATTCTTTTTTCATTTTCATTTTCCTAACGTGGTCTGCTTCTTTGGTTGAGTTGGTGCATCGTGTCAAAGATTTGGCAAAAGATGCTTGAAAGTAAAGGTGTCTCTCGCTATGTTCCTCCCACCAGGGAAAGCCTTGACACAAATTCCTGGTACAAGGTTTCCGTTATAAAGTTTTGGATTCCTGCTCAAGGGAGGGCGTTTTCACGCGTGATGTTTCCCACACGCCTGGGACAACGTCAAACTTATAATTTTTTATCACAATAGAGTATTATTACTATTATTATTATTATTATTATTATATTAAGGTCCTCAAAAAAAAAAAAAAAACACTTAACGCAGTTTTCATTTAATCTAAGACAACTTCATAATTCACTTTATTAAAAGGAATGGATCACAAAGATTTGTGGGTAAAATGGATCATGGTTCATCGATTTTGCATGGAAATAACTAACAAAACTGTCCGAGCCAATAGTTTGTGTTTGAGATTTAATCACTATGAGCAGATATTTTTGGCTAATTGTTTCATTTTGAAAATTTTATTTGGAAGAAAGTTGGATAAAAAATGAAAAAAAAAATAATTAGCTAGTTTATTTACTTGCACTATAAGCAGATACTTTTGGCTAATTGTTACATTTTGAAAATTTTATTTAGAAGAAAGTTGGATAAAAAATGAAAAAAAAATTAATAATTAGCTAGTTTATTTACTTGCACTATGAGCAGATATTTTTGGCTAATTGTTTCATTTTGAAAATTTTGTTTACAAGAAAGTTGGATAAAAAATGAAACAACAATTATTTTTTTCAAAACTCATAGCATGACCAAATTTCATTTTAAGAGAAGAATGTAAATTAAAATGTAAATCCATCGTCAACTAAAAAGAAAAAGAAATCTTATTTTCGATGACAATGTTTTCGAGAAATAATTGGTAACTAAAACGTTCATCACCATATGAGTTCAAAAATTACAAGCTATTTCTTGCCATTTGTGAATCTCAATCTCAACACCAACTAAGGCTCCCTTTCTCCTTCTTGCTATACGTGTTTATGGGTCTTGAAGGAATGAGGCAGAACTTTGGTGCATGTTTAATTAGTTAGTTATGTTATTATAATCTTGGATGTAACAATCTATTGATATAGAGTTCGAAGCTTGATAATTCTTTCGTATTGAAGACTTATGTTCCTTTTGTCTTGCCCAACCGTTTTAAATTAAGATAGAGGTTAAATAACGAATTTGTATGATTAAAATGTCCATTTGTCTATATTTAGCCAACCGAGTATTAAAATTTGTCTTTCAATCCTTTTTTTTTTTTTAGAATTCTAATGTGCTTATTAGAAAACTCATTATTTTAATATTACAACCTGTTGCACATATTTATTCATGTTAATTGTTTTTTTTTATTTTTCCCAATCATTTTGGCAAGGTAAGATACAAGATTAAATTAGTAAATTTTATAATTTACACGGCTGCATTTATATATTTAGTTACTAATAATAATTTATCTTTTACTAAATTATCCTTAATTGCTAATGCAAATAGTAGAAAGCCAATTGTTTTATTTTTGAAATCTGTTACCAACTTTTTTTATTGCATAGATTGAAAGATTTCTGTTCAAATTTTTTTACCCAACCATTTTGATATAATCAGCTAAATATTAAAAATTTAAAATTGTGTAGTTGAATTGACCATATTTCTATTATTCAGTATTTATATATTCAAATAGGATGAAATTCAAAGATAAATCATTTATTAAATTTTAAAATTCTT
This sequence comes from Ceriops decandra, assembly GCA_020615895.1. Lineage (NCBI taxonomy): Eukaryota > Viridiplantae > Streptophyta > Magnoliopsida > Malpighiales > Rhizophoraceae > Ceriops > Ceriops decandra. The sequence goes on from JAHLGO010021098.1 coordinate 3,582,079, forward strand.
AACACCTGTCAAAGAATCAAAATTACTCTGATTTTTAATTTTGTTGCATATTTTCAATAAATTTTTCTTTTTTGCTTTTTCTTGCCTAACCATTTTTATATGTAAATTATATGTTTCCATATATAAGTCAAACTTCCTCCTTTTTTTTTTCACATTTTACGATGTATTCAATTAAGTTCAAGCTATCTTTAAACTACCTCTTAACTTTTCCAAAGTATTATGTCATGACCTACTTGAGTGTATTATTTTGCTAGACCTATCAAATTAGCCAAAACTAAAGGCATTTTACAATGCAAAGAAAATTTTAGAGCATTCTTAAGTTTGTTTATGCCTAGAAGCTTCCCAAAGAGAATAGAATGATTTTATACCTAAAATATTTTATGTAAATACCTAAAATAACCAATTTATAATTACATATTGAGGAGGTGAAATAAGTATAAATACCTCACTCCTTCCATTTGTATATCACTTTGCTTAATCAAATAAAGCTTTCTTCGTTACAAAACTCTCTTATCGTTGTAGCCTCTGTAGCATTTCTTAACCTTTTACTTGCCTATTGTTGCTTTAAGTTCATTCACTAAAACACTTTAAGGTTTATTTAATTCATATTCATGTATGACTGAGTTAAGTGCCACACAAGTTAGTATGATCGAGGTCTAACTCCATGACATGTGGTATTAAAGTAAAGACAAAGTTTTAGGTACAACTTGGTTGTTATGTAAGCTATAAACATTACAAACAAGGGAGGAATTGTTGCTATTGCCATTGAAAAGTAACAAATTGAATAGCAAGCTTATGGGTGATAGGAGCAACGTGCTCTGCCCAAGTGTAGGAAGTCCAAAGTCTTAATAAAAGAACCCATGGAGTCTTATGTTACTGACTTGGAAAGGAGCATTGTTGATACAAGCTTTATAATGGGCAAACTCAATGATTAAATTGATAATTTGATTCATAAGAATGTTGCAATCATGAGGGCTACCAAGTCTATGGTTAGAAAGCTTGTTCACATATTTAGGGGAGAAGTATACTCCTTTAACCAAGAGTTATCTAACTTGCGAAAGTTTGATGAAGGGGAAATTCGAGACTTTTATAGAGAGATGGAGTCGTTTTATCGCAACTGTCCATTTTTAGTTAGTATGATTACTATTACTAGTATTACTACTGTATATGGCTTGAAGGTTTCTAAACCTGCCATGTATAATGGCATATGTGATGTTATTATTGTAGAAAACTATCTTTTTGACCTTAAGCAATACTTTAAGGTAATGAGAGTTGTTGACATCTTTGCCAAGATTAGTAATGCCTTAATCTTCTTTAGGGATGTTGCCCAACTATAGTGGAGGAAAAAGCATTCCAAAAGGGAGAAAGCATATATGTGATCAATGCATGGAAGCAATTTAAGGTTGAATTGCGCAAACGCTTTATGTCTCACAATACGAATAGCAAAGTTTAGGGGAAGCTGCATCGTTTAAAGCAAACAAGTAGTATTTCTGATTACATCAAGGAATTTACTACTTTTATACTTGAAATTGATGATTTATTTGACAAGGACTTTCTTTTCCACTTAAAAGATGACTTAAAGGATTGGATAAGAATGGAATTAGATAGAAGTGATGTGTAGAATCTAGATGCTGTCATTGTTGTTATCGAGACACTCAATTTAGATACGAGAGCTACACACAATTTTATGGATATACAAGAGGCCAAAGGCTTAGGTCTCAAACTTTCTAAGGGAATTGGCACCATCAAGGTAGTTAATTTAGAGGTAAAGCCTATTTAAGGCATGACGAAGGGTGTAGTTGTCCAAATCGGTGATTGACATGGTAAGTTATACTTTACTATTGTCCTAATGGATGATTTTAAAATGGTGTTAGGTCTTGGTTTCTTTTGTAAAGCCTTGACCTTTCTTGTTCTAACTTCAAGTTCCTTTATAAGATGCTTGTAAGAATTAAGTGCCCTCTTTAAAAAGTATTGAGAAGACAAAACCATCAATGCTTTCTATCTTGCAATTCAAAAGGGATCTTAAAAAGAATTAAGGCTATGTTGTTACTATAAGGGAATTGAGCAATGAGGAAGACATTATAAGATTTACTCTATTGCCATAGTCTATCCAGTTTTTCCTTGATGAGTTTAAAGATGTGATGCCTTTGAAATTGATATATCTATGGTAAAGGATGAAATAAGGATTTTACCTTTACCTAAATAATTTTAGGCAAAAAGAACTCAATTAAGGTTAAAACAAAATGAATCTGTTGATGGCTCATTTGGATGAAACCTTAAGGTTACCTTATAATACTTTAAGGGTTATAACCTTAGGAAGTGGACTATAAGTGTAATATGTATTTTAAGATCTATAATGTAGCTAATGAGGTTAAGGTAGAGTTTGTTACCATGTATTTTGCTGAGCAAGTTAAGTTATGGTTTGAAGGGTGGTTAACTAATTAAATCTTAGTTACTTAGGATAAGTTTGTTGATGATTTGTTTGTGTGATTTGATAATAGCAAGTTTTCTAATGTTGTGCAAGAGTTTAATGAGCTTACTCAAATTGAATCTTCAAGAAAGTATCAGAATAGGTTTGGGAATTAAGGACACATGAAAAGTGCTAATTCTCACTTATTATAAGAGTATTTCATGTTTAGTTATATTAATAGGTTGAATGATTCAGTTAAAGACTACTATAAAGATGTAAGAACCCAAATTATTTAGCCACTTATATGAGCTATTTAAGTTGTAAGAAGGGGTAATGGTGAGAATGAAAAGAACATTAAGGTTTACCCTAAAAGGGCTAGGTTGGAATAGTCTAGGAATAAGATAGCTTTAGAAATAGTCCCAATCCAACTTTATGGATAAGTCAAAGGGGGGATAGAAAGGTTAGTATGGTAGGAAAGAGTAATGTAGTAAGGAGAGTACAAAAGGCAACTACTAAGGTGCCTAATAATGCCATTATTGTTCTTTAGTCTAGAGTTTAATTTGAAAGGACTAAGAAAATAAGGTAGTGTTGGAAGTGTGGGGAAAGGTATTACTTAAGTTATCAAGGCACAAGGAAACCAATGTTCCATACTATAAAATAGGATGAATTATAATGTGAAAAATTGGTAAAAGATAAATAAGGTATGAGTTAGAGACTAAGGAAGGAGTGGGGGGACAGTTAAGGAAGTATGTCTATATATGCTATGACTAGGTCTAATGGATTAAATGTCATCCAATTAAAAGACCAAGTAGGCAATAAAACCCTCACCATCCTCATTAACTTTGGAAGCACTTATAATTTCTTAAATGCTACCATAGTCAAAGATTTACACTATTCAGTAGTTCCCACTCATTCATTGTTGATTACAGTAAGCGATGAATACAAGATTACTAATAATGAAAAGATATGCCAATTTGAGTGAAGGATGCTAAGGTAAACATTCAAGTATGATCTTAAAGTCAAGAATTTAAGGCCACTGGATGTGATTTTAGGAGTGGATTGGTTAGGGCAGTATAGTTTAGTACTTTTAGATTTTAAAATTTATAAGCTATCATTTATGAAAAAAGGGACAATTGTAAAATTATTGGGAACTCCACATGGTCAGAATGTTAAGCTCAAGGCTTTAACAGGTGTGTAATTATAGCATTTTATTTGTGTACTTTGATACCTTAGGAAGTGGTTACATATATTCCTAAGGAGCTATAACTTATGTAGAAATAGTATTCGTATGTCTTTGCTAAGCCATAAAGAATGCCTCCTTTAAGGTCCTATGACTATGTAATTCCATTAAAGTAAAAAGTCTAATTAGTTAATATGAGATCTTATAGATATCTTTGCTATTAAAAGGCTAAAATAGAAAGTTTAATTGTTAAAATGTTGAGCAACTCCACCATTCAAGCCTATATTAGTCCTTTTTCTTTATCAATCCTTTGAGTTAAGGAACAGGATGATATTTGGCATTATTTTATGGATTATAAGTAACTAAATTTTCTTATTATAAAGGATAAATTCTTCATTCCAATCATAAATGATCTATTAGATGAATTGTATCATTCCATTATAGTCTCTAAAATTGATTTAAGGGCAGGGTAAGACTAAGTTGGAATAAGAAAGGACACCTCAAAATTGTCTTTAGGACTTATTAAGGATATTATGAGTTCAAAGTAATGTGTTTTACATTAACTAATTCACCTGTTACATTTCAAGTTCTTATGAATCGTATTTTTTTAGCCTTATTTGAGAAAGTTTGTGTTGGTTTTCTTAGGTAATATATTAATTTATAATGCTACCATGGAGAATCATACTTTTCATTTGGCTATAGTCTTACAAGTGCTTAGATAATAGAGATTGTATGCCAAGAATCCAAATGCATATTTGGTTAGTTTTAAATATAGTACTTGGGCCATATCCTCTTTAGCTTTAAGGAAGCTATTGACCCTAACAAGGCTAATGTTATGTAAGAGTGGCTAGTTCTTGCTAATATTAAGGAGTTGAGAGGGATTTTAAGGTTTATCACTTGAAGCAAGCAATGGGTATTGCTTCTATGCTATTACTGCTTGATTTCTCTAAACCTTTTATCTTAGAAATTAATGCTTGTAAAAAGGTAATTAGGGTAGTACTAAGACAAAAGAAGAGACCAATTGCTTATTTGAGCAAGAAGTTACATCCTAGACATTAAAACCTACCTATCTATAATAATGAATTGTTGATTAAGAAATTTTTCAGTGACTTGGAGCAAGCAATGATTATTGCTCCTATGCTAGTAATGTTTGATTTCTCTAAGCATTTTGTCCTAAAAACTAATTGAGGCAATATTGATATAAGAGGTGAGACTAATTGTTTATTTGAGTAAGAAGTTGCATCCTAGACATCAAGGTTTATCCATTTTTAAGAAGGAATTATTAGCTATATGAATGGTTGTTTTTAAATAGAGACATTATTTAGAAGGGTATTCATTTATCATAAGGATTGACCAAGAAAGCCTTAAGTACTTGCTTTAATACTTTAATACAATTGTATACATACATTTAAGTTAAAGATTTCCTTAAGTTATTAAGGTTAGACTATAACATTTAATACAAAAAAAGGAGTTGAGAACAAGTAGTTAATGCCTTTTTTAGAAGAAATGATATTAAAAAAATGCTATAACATAGGAGTTAAAGGAAGAACCTATTGCTTATGTAGCCATATCTTTTAGGTGCCTTATTGACTTAATGAGGTAATTATTAGCTATGACCATGATTTTTTAGCAATTGAGCTTGTACTTTTACTTATTTGTTCTCCTAAAGGTAAACCATCATCTTTACTCCACAATAGGGCGTGTAAGTATAAAGGTAAGATTTATATTGGCCTTATTGGGGATCTTAGATAACAAATGTTAAAGAAGTTTCATAATTTTACAATTAGTGGTCACTTAAGGATCAAAGTAACATGTCACAGGTTGCAATAATTCTTTTATTGACCTAAATTTAAGAAAGTTATGTATGGTTATGTTTAATAGTGTGACATTTGCCAAAAAATGCAAAGGGGAAATAGTTAAAAGTCTTAGACTTCTCTATCCACTACTCATTCCTAGCCAAGCTTAGAGAGACATAAGCATGAATTTTATACAATGGCTACTAAAATTTAAAGGGAAAGTTATGATACTAGTGGTTATAGAATGTTTCAACAAAATAAGGGCACTTTATTGCTCTTGCTCATCACTTTATAACCACTTTAACAACTAAGGTATCAATAGAGATTTTTTTAGGTTGCATGTTGTTGTATCCATATTTTGTCTAGTCTAAGGTCAAATCTAACATTTAAAAGATCATTGGATTTGGGCTCTATTTTATTCATTTATTTAGAAAATAAGTAACAATATTAACAAAAATCCATTTATATTGTTAAGTGGGTTTTGGAATTGATACAATTTATCTAATAATACAATAGGCCAACTTTTGTACTACAATTTTCTTTTCCTTTTGAGCCCTATCAAGACCTTATGCCAACAGTTCATTATCCCTACAAGCCTTTAAGTTTATTTTTAAAAGGCCTTGCTTGGTCCATGAGTCCCTTAAACTCATGATTCCTAATGAATGCTAATAATAAGTTAGACTATGACTAAACTAAACCAAATATCTATTTAGAGTAGAACTTAACCAAACCAAATATCTATCTAAACTAGCTTTAACTAACTACAAGTAATTGTTACCCTTTTTCAAGTAGCTAATAGTAATATAGCAATGATGAAAGAATATGTGCCTAACTAATCAATCATAGGATAATTATTAACCATTGAGAAGGCCTATAAAAGGGATCACTTTCTTAATGAAAAGGATGAAAAAAAAGAGGGGAGGGATTAGAGAAAAAAAAAAGTAGAAAAAGATTTATGAACAAACATTAATTAAAACAAAAAAGAATACTTTTAAGATTCATTAACCCATATAACTAAAAAAAAATTAAATACATTCATAAATTATTAAGAACTCATAAATAAATTGGTATGTAATCATTATAGCAAAATTAAAGAGTAAAGTAACTAAAAAGTAGAGGCCAAATAATCACTAATTTTGCTAAAATATAGGTTCTTACTCCATGATGATCAAAGTCAAACTTGTTTATGCATCGTAAACTCATAAAATAACAAATAAATACTAAAAGAAATAGGTCAATGTTACATTCCAAGCATTAAGCTAATTTTAAACTAATACATTCTAAAATTATATTTGTTATTATATATATATATATGGTTAAAATTTTAAAAATGATTAAGTTAAATAATAAAGTTAGTCATAAAAATAAAAAATAGAAAATACTTATAGGAAAAATAAAACCAAATAAATGTATATATTGGTGAATCGATTTGGTATTAAAGCCTTAAGGTTTGTGTGAAAGAGAAATGGTTTTGTGATTTTTACATAGCATTGTTTTTCAAACACTTTGTATTATATTTTATTATTATCAAGACTATTTACCTTGGATTATTTGGGTATTATCCCATTTGATTGAGTTAGGGGACTCTGATTTATTAGTAACTCCTTGAATTATAAGTAATAATATACCCTTGATTTTAACTATAAATCTAATTTTGTGTAGAACCGCGTCTTTTTCCTCTTCTTCCTATTTTAAAACTTTTAAATCCTATAAGATAACTAGTGAAAAAATAACCCTTAAAGATTTTTTTAAATGGATTGATAATTGGGACATACCTAAGGTACAAAAAGATTAGATTTACAAATTCTCAAAATTAAAATTTTTCAAAAATAATTTTATAATTAAAATGGAAAAAAGATATATTCAAATTTTAAAATCTTTTTGAAATTGTTCATCTTCTTTCTTCAAAATATTTATAAAACCATAAAGAAAAGTTTTACAAATATATCTCTATAGGACTTATATATGTTAGAATCAAACTTTTTACTAAAGAAGATTTAAATACCTCTATCCTTGTAGTCTTTAGGGTTCAAGATTTATAAATTTTCAAGATTCATTATTGAGCACTATAGAATTCAATCTTGGCATTAGACTAATATCCTTCAATTGTTATCTAGATTTTACAATTTCTTTAAATGGAAAAATCATTTTACAAAGTCTTATTTTACAAATTAAACTCATAATTACAACATATTAGAAGGATCAATTCCAGTAACATTAATTTTCAAAATTTATTACAAAGTTATAATTTTTTCTTGTATATTAAAACATCATTTTCAATCTAAAAAGAGAGAAACTCTTATTCTTCAAATAGATTTAACCCATTCCCAATGTAATTCCAAAAGCTATCTAATAGAAAGATACTACATTTCTAGAAGAATAAATTATTAAAGAAGTAGTAGAACCCTAACCTCATTAGCATATCTTTACAAAATGCAGACTACCATACAACTATTCTACACCTAACTATACAAATCTTACAAACTAATCTCCCTTAAATTCTTACCTACATCAGGCATTAGTGAAAATATTTCTTATGAATTTCATGTTTTGGAAAAAGATTGTTAAGTTGATAAAGAATATTTACATGATGATTTTATTGCGAATCATAATGCAAAAAAAAAAAAAAAAGAATTTGTTTCTTTAAATACTTTTTGTAAACTTGTTAGCAAATACAAAACCAATTTTACGATTTTATTTTAAAACAAAAAGTAGTCATTCAGTATTTTGATTAGTTTAAAATTTATACTTATTAAAACAACATTCCTTATTCTTTTCCAAATTCTTTAAACCTTATTATTTCAAGAAACAAAATCAAAGCATAGATTACTTTTCATGACAATGTCATTAAAATAGAACATCTACTTTTAAGAAATTTGAAAATCATCCATCAACAAAAGCTTTTCAAAATGATTATTTATAGAATAATTTTTCTAATTCTTATCTTTATACCTTTGACACCTAACTGACTAGGATAAAAAATCATCTCCAAGGGATTGACTTCAAAACCATTATGTTTCCAAAATCTTCTTTGACCCTTAAAAAATTTTATTTTTAAACCTTACCATATTTTAGAGTCTTTTAAAAACCTATTACTTAGACAACAAGGAATTGATTAATACCATTAAACTTTAATTTTCAAAACTTGACTCTTCTAAACTCTCTTCCTTTAAAGTTTTTAGGTAACCTCATCAAGGATATAGTAAGTTATCTTTTTTTAATAATTTTCTTACATTTCATTGGAAACCCTTCTCATCTTAAGGGAAAAAAAATGTTGAACTTCTTGGCAACTTTAGGCATAGAAAGTTCAATGATTTCCAATATTACAAAACCACTTTTCTCACTAGGGTTATAATTAGGAGGACTCTAACAACCATTCTAGAAAGAAAAATTTATTATAAGACTTCTAACATTATTGGGAGAAAAGGTTGAAAATGCTTATGAAATTTCTTTGGAAACCCAATCTTATATGAACATCTCACTTATATAGAATTGGTTAGTTATACTTAAAAGGAAGGATTCAAAATTTGTCAAAATTTAAAACTTCAAAAGCATCTTAAATAGGAATCATGACTGTCCCATTTTAAAGTAAAAACTTTCTGTTAATAATTTGATTTAGGTTTCCTAAAGTCAAATCCATCTATATTTACACCTAAAAGAGCATTTCCTAAATACAACACTTTATTTAAACTAAACAAAGCACCTTATTACCAAAATTCTAAAATTTTAAAACCTAAGCCTTCTTAATCCAAATCCATTTCCAAAACACCACTTAAGGATATCACTTGTTACAAATGTGGAAAGAAATGACATATTTTTAGGTTTTTCAAAATTAATCAAATTAAAACACCACTTTAACTAGAAGAAGATTCTCTTACTAAAATTAAAGCCTTTCACCAAATATCTAAGTTTGGCAATCTCTTAAACTCCCTAGATAAAGACCCTCTTGAGATATATGAAATTCAAACTTGCTCTTTTGAAACCTAATTAGACTTTACACAACTATGTTTGGCCTATCTTTGATGGCTAATATTGGATTATTGTCAATAATATCTCATATATTTTTCTTATTGATTTGATATTATAAGTGCTTTTGAGATGTGTTTACTGCATTTACAAAGTATTGGCAATTGATTTATTCAATGATTAAGAAAGACAGCATTGGTAGAATATGATGAGAATGAGTAAAGAAAGCAAGGCCGAAATCAAGATACTATCAGCCCTACTTTATGTTGCCAAAAATGACGAGTTGATTTAGATTGCTGGTGGTGCTTTGGCTGTAAAAAAAGCATTAGTTGTTGTAACCAGCTATTTGCAAGTTTGCCCTCTATATGGCATGGATAAATTTCTTTGACAAAACATATGTTATTGCTGCCTTTAGCATTACATTTAGTTATGACACTACAAGTCATTTGTTGGGTATGATTCAATGCTAACGATTGGTGGTTGGTCAACCCTAAATTTAAAAAGTCAATGCTAACCGTTGACCCTAAATTCAAGAAGTAAATGCTGACTGTTGACTTTAAATTCAAATAATCAATACTGATTGTTGATGATAGAGTAACCCTAAATTCAAGGAACCAATATTGATTGTTAATGATAAGGCAACCATAAAATTAAGGCATATAAATACCTATGTAGCTACCAAGAGAGTAGTGAATGAAAGTGAAAAAAAAAACAAAGAAAGTAGCAGTAAAAACACAAAACAAAAGAGTAATGGCAGAAACACAAAATGAAAGAGAGTTACAGAAAAAAAAAATATAGAGAGCTATATAAACAGAAAGAGAAATCTGTAGAAATAGAAATAGAGAGCTGAGAAAACATGGCAAGAAAGTAACCTGATAGAGGTAGGAGAAAAACTTAACAAAGGTAAAGAGTTAAGATCGATAGAGGTGGAGAGTTGAGACTAGTAGAGAGAGAGTAGAGACTAGTAGAGCTTGAGCAAACACTAACAGTGAGGAAGGAAAGAACAGTAAAAAGCATAAGTTGAACAATAGAGAGTAGAGAATGACAATAAGGAGAAAATAACAAAAAGAAAGAAGAAGATCAATTTTTTGTCACAATAGCCTGTGCACATGAGAGATCTTTCTTAAGAGAGTTCTTGTTATGATCTTTTTGTGTATTTCTTTGAAAAAGGGTAGGAAACCCTTGGGGTGATTAGGAGATCATTGTAAGTGATTAAGGAGAGATCTTTCCACTACGTTAACTGTATTTCTTGATTGCATGAGTAGATTATGTGATCTAAGAGTGATCCTATTACACTGTGGATGTAGTTTACACATTATGGATAAACCACATAAAAATTCTATGTATTCTTGGGTGCTTGTGCTTGCTTGATACTTATACAACCATTCTCACATAAAGATGTAAGATAAAATTAGATCATAAACTTTAATAGGTCATAAAGGTTTAATTTGGACATATTTGTAAAAAATAAGCATCTCACACTGATTCACCTCCTCTCTTTTTTAGTGTGAGACTCAAGAAGGTCCTTATCAATTGGTATCAAAGTGTAGTTCCTCTGTTGATCCATTATGCCTATTTAGATCTAAAATTTTTTGTTGCTACTATAAATCTTTACATTTACGACTGATTAATATCATGAAGAGTATAAACAATATCAATAACAAGGGTATTCCTATGTTTGATAGACAAAATTATTAATTATAGAAAAATATAATGCACCTATATTTGTTGTCATTTGGTTTAGATGTGTTTGAATTTATTATCAATGGCTTCACTTTTACTGCTAAAGGTGCTGCTATGATGCGTATTGATAAGAAGAATTTAGAATATGATGAAAAGGTTAGAAATGCCTTATATGCCTCCTTATGAGACAAAAAGTTTACCAAAATGATGAGGTATGATATAGCTAAACAAATTTCAGAAAAATTAAAGAATATTTATGAAAGAGACAAGGTTATGAAGGAAGTCAAGCTATGAGTCTAAAGGAGTAGATCTAAAGATATAAAAATGTTGAATGATAAATTTATGGATGCCTTCTTTACAAGAGTAAATGAAATTATATGCTCCATTAACGTCTATAGAGAGGAGATCAATAATGCTACTGTGATAAAAAAGATACTTAGAACCTTACTAGAAACTTTCAATGTCAAAGTTTCCTCTATAGAAAATAGAGATTTGGATAGGCTACCCTTGGATTATTTACATAGTATATTAGTGGCTTTTAAAATGAAAATAACCTTAATAAAGACAGAAAATAAGCCTAAGGTAGAGAAGTAGTTGACTTTTAAGGTCATGAAGAAATTAAAAATTAAAGAACAAAAAAAAGAAACCACTAGTAGCTTTGAAGTAAAAGATGTACCCAAGCTAAGAAGAAAAAGAAATACCATTTGTAGCACTTGTCAAAAAGGGAAGATGGTGAATGCTACTTATAAAAATGTCAAAATTTAAATAAAAAAGCCATTGGAGCTCATTCATTTAAATGTTTATGGGCCTATAAGACAACAATCATTAAAGGGTGATAGGTACTTCATTTCTTTTATTGATAATTTTACAAGAATGACTTGTATTATATTTTTGAAACATAAATTAGATGCGCTCATTAATTTCAAGAGCTACAAAAGGTTGGCTAAAAATCAGTTAGGGAGAAGAATTAAAAGACTCAAGATAGATAATGAGATAGAATACACTTGTAGTGAATTTGAAAATTATTTAGAGAAGTATGAAGTAAAACATGAATATGTGAGTCCCTACACACCCCAACAAAATGGAGTGGTTAAAAGAAATAATATAAGCCTAGTGAAGATTGCAAGGACTATGTTGGCTAAGCATGATGCCTCACACGACTACTGGAGAGAAGCTATCACTATTATCACTCAGATTCAAAATAGATGCTTAATGAGACCACATACAGAGAAAACACTATATGAGATATGGAATGGAAAAAAGTCAAGTGTAAAATATTTTAAACTATTTGGAAGCTCATGTCTCATTAAAATCAAAGGTAAGAATCTTGGAAAATTTGATGAGAAGGCTAATAAAGGCATATTTTTGGGCTACGTACCAAATAAAAGAGGTTTTAGATGTTACAACAAAAGGCTGTCAAAAATCATAGACAACTTTGATAAAGTGATTAAAGATGATTCCACAATGCAATTACAGCATAAGGAAACTAAAGATGTTATGTGTAATAATGAAAAGGAATATGAAAGTGATACATTAGAGGCTGTTTAACATGAAAAAGACTTTGATTATCAAATTATAAGTGATAAAGAAAATGAATCAAAGCATTTTTAAACTCACAAAAGAGTTAGAATTGAAGTTAAGGCTAAAAAATTATTGGTAGTAAAAAGGATTCTATGTTGACTAAAAGAAGGCTAAAAAGTGGTAAACAAACCTCATTGATCTCTGAAATTGAATCCAAGTTAGTGGAAGAAGCATTTAAGCATAAGGAATGGGTGTGTGCTATGAATGAAGAACTTGATCAAATTGAAAAGAATAACACTTGGTATTTAGTTCTATGACATAAAAGGAAAAATATCATTGGAACCAAATGGGTGTTCAAATAAGTTCAATAAAAATGGTGAGGTTGTAAGAAACAAGGCAAGACTTGTTTGCAAAAGCTACTTACAAGTAGAAGGTATTGATTTTAAAGAGACCTTTGCTCCTATAGTCAAACTTGAAGCAATTAAAATATTCATGGTTATTGATACTTAAAGAAATTACAAAGTTTATTAGACAAATGTGAAATCAGTATTTCTAAATGGAGGCTTTGAAGAAAAGGTATTTATTAAATAGCCCAATGGTTTTATACTTGATCATGATGGTTTAAGTGTGTGCAAATTGAAAAAGACTTTATACAACTTAAAGCAAGCTCCAAGAGCATGGTATTCCAAGCTAAAAATATGTCTTGAAGATATGATATATAGATAAGGGAATATGGACAATAACTTGTACATAAATGAAGATAAAGAGGGCCAATTAATTGTTATGGTTTATGTTGATGACACAATTTTTGCTATTGAAAAAGAGGCCCTTTACACTTCCTTTGTCAATTAGATAAAGAAGAAGTTTGAGATGCCTATGCTAGGTGAAATGAAATTCTTCTTAAGGCTACAAGTTTTGTAAAGCAAGACTGAAATTTTCCTCTCCTAATAAAAATATACTTATGAGTTGTTAAAAAGGTTTAGGATAGAGAACTTTAAAGAAGTAAGCACTCTCATCACTATTAAAACAAAGTTGAGTAAAGATGAAAAAGGCAAAATGGTTAATCATAAGGAATATAAAAAGTTGATTGGAATTTTACTATATTTGACAGTATCAAGGCTTGATATTGTTTTTGTTATAACACTTTGTGCTAAATTTCAAAGTAAGCCCAAGGAATCCCACCTCATGGCTGCTAAAAGAATCTTGAGATATTTTAAAGGATAATAAATTATGGGTTACTTTATAATAGGAATGGATAACTTAATTTATATGGGTATACAAATGCTGATTGGGTTGAAAATTGTGATGATAAAAGGCTTACATCAAGTAGTCCATTTTATTTGGGTGGTAATATGTTTCATGGCACAACAAAAAGCAAAATTCAGTGACTCTAAGTAGTGTGGCATTAAATATATGGTTTCTACTTGTGCTTATACTCAAATGCTATCAATGAAACAACTTAAAGATTTGAAGGTGAATATAAACTGTTATTATTGACTAGTTGTAACAACCAAAGTGCCATCAATTTATCAAAGAATCATGTCCAACACTCTAGATCTAAACATATTGAAATAAAATACCACTTCATTAAAGAAAAATTGGAGAAAAATGAAGTAAAATTGGAATATGTGCCTACCACAGAGCAAGTTGTAGATATATTCACCAAACCTCTATTAAGAGAAATATTCTAAAAGTTAAGGTTGAACTTATGTATTCAGTCACCCTATAGAGGCTGAGGTATGCCTCTAACCCCCTCTCTCCTTCCTTATTCTATTATTTTTTAGATTTGTTATTAAAGGGGGAGATATTTTGCATAAATCCAAAAAGAGTATAAAATAATCAAAAGAGGGAGTAGCTTGATAAATCCAAAGGAGAAAATCAAATTAAGGGGAAGAAACAAAAAAACAAAAGGAGTTAAAAATTAAGGTTGTTTCTAATTGGTATTATGCCCACATGCAAAAAAGGAGATGTATGTTTCAAGGGGAACTGTAAATGTCAAATGTGAAGGTCTTTCTTTTAGCTGACACTGCTATTTATGCTTAAGTGTAGATTTATGAATTTAATGTGTTGCCAACAAATCTAAAAGGGAAGATTGTTAAGTCTATCTTTGATGGCTAATGTTGGATTTGTTGTCAACAGTATCTTATATATTTGTTCTTGTTGATTTGATGTTATGAGTACCTTTGAGATGTGTTTGCTACATTTACAAAATGTTGGTAGCTGATTTATTCAAGGGTTAAGGAAGACGGTGTTGGTGGAATGTGATATAAATGAGTAGAGAAAGTAAAACCGAAATAAGGATGCTGCTAACCTCACCTTGCGTTGCCAAAAATGGCAAGTTAATTCAAATTATTAGTGGCGTTTTGGTTGTAAAGAAAGTACTAGCTATTGTAATTGGTTATCTGCAAGATTGCCCTTCATATGGCAAGGATGAAATTTCTTTAACAAGACGTGTTGTTGCTACCTCTGGCATTGTATTTAGCTATGACACTACCAGTCACTTATTGGGTATGAGTAGAGAAAGTAGGGCCGAAATCAAAATGCTATCAACCCCACCTTACATTCCAAAAACAACAAGTTGATTTAAATTGCTAGTGGTGTTTTAGTTGTAAAGAAAGTAGCTATTGTAATTGGCTATTTGTAAAATGCTTTCTATGTGGCACAAATGAAATTTCTTTGAAAAGACGTGTTGTTACTACCTCTAGCATTACATTTAGCTGTGACATTGCAAGTCACTTGTTGGTTATGAGTCAATGCTGACCGTTGATGGTTGGTTAACTCTAAATTTAAAGAGTCAATGCTGATCGTTAACCCTAAGTTCAATGCTAACCATTGATGGTAAGGTAATTCTAAATTTAAGGAATCAATGCTAACCATTTATGATAGGACAACCTTAAACTCAAGGCAATAAATACCTATATAGTTGCCAAAAGAGCAATGAACAAAGCGAAAAGAAAGAAAGGTACAACAGAAACATAAAATAAAAAAGAGCTATAGAAACAAAAAGTGAAAGTTACAAAAATAGAAATAGAAAGTTGAAAAAACACAGTAGGAGAGAATAGTGAGGATGGAGAGAACAGTAAAAAGCTTAAGCAAAACGACAAATAGCGGAGAATGACAGTAAGCAAAGAACAACAGAAAGAAAGGAGAAGATTAGTTTTCTACCATAGTAGCTTGTGTATATGGAGAGATTTTTCTCAAAGGAGTTCTTATTATAATCCTTTTATGTACTTCTTTGAAAAAGGGTAAAAAGCCCTCAAGGTGATCGAGAGATCATTGTAAGTGGTAAAGGAATGATCTTTCCATAATGGTTCAAAAGAAATCCTTCCATTACATCAGTTGTATCTTTTGATTGTAGGAGTAGATCATGTGATCTAAGAATGATCCTATCTGATGAGAACCATAGAAATGATGGGTGAAAGGCTTCAATGGATACAAGAGGTCCATTGCATATTCTAGAAGGCCTAATAACATGAGCTAGAACTTCAATGGATGCAAGAGATCCATTGCACATTCTAGAAGACCTAATAACACGAGCTACAACCAAAAAGATTAAAAAAGCACTAAATGGGCTGATTCGGGACATTCAGGCCAACCAAGTGTCAAATGGTGCAAATTCAAGTTTGACAAAGAGTCCATACCTAATTAATATAATTAGAATACTTAAACAGGTCAGACTAAGTAATAAGCATTCCCTCCTAAATAGGAATTTATTGTCCATGTTGGAATTTATCCATATTTAGGAATTCCTCCAAAATAAGGATTTTTCCTAAGTAGGAATTTGTGCCTCTTTAGGATTGCTATCTTAGCCTATAAATAGGCACCCCTTGTAAGCTCTAGAAAAGTAGACAACTTTGAGTGAAATAAAAAGCAAAGGTTTTTTTTCTCTCAGTTCTTTTAAGGACTAAATAACTTATCAAGAGGTATTTCTTCTTATGGCATTCTAATCGACTTATCACTCCCACTTTCTTTCTTTTCTAGACTATGGCATCCATATCCTTCTTAAATGCCCTAGGTTCGTGCTCCTTTAAAGGGTGGGTGGGTTTGTGATATTAAACTCTGGTTTAGCTTTCCTAGTTGTTCTTTGATTCCTTGTGTTCATTGGGTCCCTATGCCACATCTTTTTGGGGTTTTCTGCATCAGTTGGTATCAAAGCCTAGTTCTAAATCAGGTTAAATCCACTCAATCTTTAATTTTCTATCTTATGATTTATTTATTTTAATTTAGTCTGTTTATTATGTGCATTATCATTCAAATGCATAAATCTGTTTGTTTGTAATGCTTCTCTCTTTGCTTATTTGTTTAAGCTCATAAACGTGCTAATTTTAATTCCAATTACTGTGTCTAAGTATTCTACTATTGTTTTGTGTTAAGGAAAAAGAAAAAAAAAAAAAAGAAAGAAGAACAAAAGAAAGAAAACATCAAATTCAAAGTTTTTGATAAGGTTAACAGTTTGGTCATATTGGCTACAATAATAACAAAGTTTTCTTGCTTAACTCCAATTCTACCATCTATCTTTTTATTTTGCTACCCAATTTTGTCCTTTAGGTTATACTACCCCTATCCTGGTTTTGTGAGTTTAGTTCATTAAATCCGTTTGTCTTGACATGCTATTTCATTTTTGATTCCTTGTTCTCCAATTTGCTCAATTCTACATCATTTATCTTATTTTGTTCAAAATCAATAGCCTTAATTAATGTTGTTTAGTTCTTTATAAAGCTAAAAGGGAAAAGCTGAATGATAAAAGGTAAGAGTGAAAGTTCATATAAAGAAAAAGCCATAAAGAGTGTAAACATGAGGGAGTGTGACACAATCTTTTGAGTGACACACGTGAGGGAGTGTTCTGTGAGGTATCCTATTTGTTTTGTGCATAAGTAATATTATGACGTCCAAAGACAAAGGTGCAACTCAAGAGGGAACTGGTGGTGTGTCCTTCATGATCAAAGCTATGCAACAACAATTTGAGTGCATGAATACCAGGTTTGATGATATGAGGAAGAGGATAAAGGAGCAAGCTAATATAATAGCAGAGTTGCAAAGAAGACATGAGGAATGTGAGGCTCCTAAAGCAAGAAGGCAGTTGAGACATGCCTATGACCATGAAGATGATATAGAAGATGATGAATTTGACGATCAAACTACTATGGTTAGAATTGTTAACAATAGAAGGGATTGAAGAGAATTTGGGAGGCAAGGCCCCTACGACCATAATTTGGCAATATTAAAATGATAATTCCTCCATTTTAAGGTAAAAATGATCCTGATGCATACGTAAAATAGGATAAAGAGGTTGAATTGGTTTTTGACTACCACAACTATTTTGAGGAGAAAAAGGTAAAGTTTGCTGCAGTTAAATTTATTGATTATACTATTATTTGATGGGATCAACTTGTTTTGACTAGGATAAGGAATCATGAGCGGCCTACTAATACATAGGAGGAGATGAAGGCTATAATGAGGAGGAGGTCTAATTACTGTTATAGGGAGTTGTACTAAAGGTTACAAGGGCTCACTCAAGGCATCAAAAGTGTGGAGGATTACCACAAGGAGATGGAGATTACCATGCTTAGGGCGAATGTAAAAGAAGATAGAGAGGCAACCATAACTCGATTTCTATAAGGGCTAAATAGGGACATAGCAAATATGGTTGAATTGCAGCATTATATGGAATTAGAAAACATGGTGCACATGGCAATGAAAGTTAAAAGGCAACTTAAACGAAAGGGCTTCACATGGTTTGGGTAGAATTCAGGTTCTAACTCATCGTGCAAACCAAATTGGAGTAAAAGGGACGAGATGACCAATTACAAGTCCAAAGCCGAGCTATCTAACCATAAGAATGCGGGTTCTAGAAAGGAGACAGGTAAATTTGAACCCCAACCAAGTAAAAATAGAGATGTTAAATGTTTTAAGTGTTTGGGTAGGGGTCACATTGCATCTTAATGTCCAAATAAGTGTGCAATGATCTTGAGAAGTAATGGTGATGATTTCGTGCCATCATCAGAGGGTGAAAGTGATGTAGAAAAGTATCTAGTTAATGGAGTAGCACTCGTTACAAGGCCAGCATTGAATGTGCATGTAAAAGAAGAAAATGAGGTGCAACAAGATAACATCTTTTAGATAAGGTGACTCATCAAAGATAAGGTATGTAGTATGATTATTGATGATGGAGTTGCACTAACATTACTAGCACAACTATAGTTGAGAAGCTGGATTTACCTACTATGAAGCATCTTAGACCGTATAAACTTCAGTGGCTGAATGAGAGTGGTGAAGTGAAGGTAAATAAGAAAGTGCTCATATCATTTTCTATTGGAAGGTACCATGATGAAGTTTTATGTGATGTTGTACTTATGTATGAAAGCATATTCTATTAGGAAGACCATGGTAATTTGATAGGCAAATTATGCATAATAGCTTCAAGAATCAATATTCCTTTGTAATGAATGAAAAACCTGTCATTCTTGTACCATTATCACCTCAACAAGCATATGAGGATCAATTAAGGATTAAAAATGAGAGTGAATAGAAAAGAGAGATTGATAACGTGAAAAGAGAAAGTCTCTATGTAAAAGGAAGTGATGTCAAAAGAGCATTTTATGCTAAACAACCTATGATTGTACTTTTGTACAAGGAGGCTTATTTTAACACTAATAAGTTTGATCCATCTTTGCCTAGTGTTGTTGTTGCATTATTGCAGGAATTTGAAGGTGTATTCCCTAACGATGCCGCCTAATAGAAGAATTGAGCATCAAATTGATTTCATCCCAGGTGCATCCATCCCTAACCAGCCAGCATATAAGGGTAATCCTGAGGAGACAAAGGAGCTTCAAAGGCAGGTTGAGTCTATGTGCTGTTCCTATCCTACTTTTACTTAAAAAAGATAGGACTTAGAGGATTTGTGTTGATTGTCGAGTAATCAACAAAATCACTGTAAATTATCGTCACCTCATACCTAAATTAGATGACATGTTAGATGAATTGCATAGGTCATGTGTCTTTTATAAGATTGATTTGAAAACTAGATATCATCAAATTAGCATGAGAGAGGGAGATGAGTGGAAAATAGCTTTCAAAACTAAGTATGGGTTGTATGAGTGGCTAGTTATGCCATTTGTTCTCATTAATGCACCAAGCACTTTTATGCGACTAATGAATCATGTTTTACGTGCATTTATTGTTGTAATTGTGTATTTTGATGATATTTTGGTCTATAGTAAAACCTTAGGAGATCATCTTAATCATTTACGTTTTGTTGTAAGTACTTTACGTTCTGAGAAATTGTATGTTAACTTACATAAATGTTCCTTTTGTACTGATTATATCACATTTCTTGGCTATGGCTATATTGTCAGTGCTAAAGGTGTTGAGGTTGACAAGGAAAAAGTTAAGGCAATTCGTGATTGGCCTACACCTAAGTCAACTAGTGATGTGCATAGCTTTCATGGTCTAGCTAGTTTCTATAAATGCTTTGTTAAAGACTTTAGCACCATTGTCGCACCACTCACTAAGCTTATCAAAAAGAACATAAGTTTTAAGTGGGGTAATGACCAAGACAAGGCTTTTAATTGCATCAAGGAAAAATTAAGTTTTACACCCTTACTTACTTTACCTAACTTTGCCAAAGGTTTTGAGATTGAGTGTGATGTTTTAGGTATTGGCATTGGAGCTGTTTTGATGTAGGAAAGGCACCCAATTGCTTAGATTAGTGAAAAGCTTAGTGGAGCAAGCCTTAATTATCCTACTTATGATAAAGAGATGTATACATTGGTATAGGCTTTGGAGACATGGCAACATTACCTTTGGCCTAAGGAGTTTGTCATCCATACTGATCATGAACCTTTGAAGCACTTGAAGGGACAAGGAAATTTGACCAAAAAACACTAAGTGGGTTGAATTCATTGAGACCTTTCCCTACATCATCCAATATAAACAAGTTAAGGAAAATGTGGTAACTGATGCATTATCTCGCAGGTATGCCCTTATCTTTACACTTATTGCAAACTTATTAGGATTTGAACACATTAAGGATTTATATGTGAATGATTCTAACTTTGTTAATGTGTATAGAGCGTGTGAGGTGTCAGCTTTTGAGAAGTTTTATAGGCATAAGGGTTTCTTATTTAGGGAAAATCGTTTATTCATGCTATGAGTTCTTTGAGGGAGTTGGTTGTAAGAGAAGTTCATGAGGGTGGTCTAATGGGTCATTTTAGAGTTAGGAAAAACCTAGATGTCCTAAATGAACATTTCTTTTGGCCATGAATGAAATAAGATGTTAAGAGGATATGTGCGAAATGCATAACATGCAAACAAGCTAAATCTAGATTTTCACCTCATGGCTTGTATACCCCTTTACCCATACCTAACCATCCTTGGGTTGATTTATCTATGGACTTTGTACTAGGATTGCCACGAACAAAAAAGGGTAGGGATTCTGTATTTGTTGTTGTTGATAGATTTTCAAAGATGGCACACTTTATCTCATGTCATAAAACTGATGATGAAAACAATGTGGCTGAATTATGCTTTAGAGAAGTAGTACGTTTGCATGACATGCCACGAAGCATTGTTTCAGATCAGGATACAAAGTTCTTAAGCTACTTCTGGAAGACTTTGTGGGGTAAGTTAGGTATTAAGCTATTGTTTTTAACTACTTGTCATCAACAAACTGATGAGCAGACTAAGGTAGTTAATTGAACTCTTTCTATTCTTTTGCATGCTATTATTTGAACAAATTTGAAAAAATGGGAATAGTGTTTACCACGTGTCGAATTTGCCTATAATAGGAGTGTTCATTCTACAACTAATTACTCTCTATTTGAAATCATATATGGTTTTAATCCATTGACTTCTTTAGATTTAGTACCTATACTTGTTAATGAGTATACTAGCTTAGATGGTGAATGCAAGGCTGACATAATAAAAAAATTGCATGAAAAGGTGCGACAACATATTGAAAAATGAACTAAGCAACACACATCCCATGTCAACAAGGGAAGAAAGAAGGTGGTATTTAAGCCTGGTGATTGGGTTTAGGTGCATATGCATAAGGAACGGTTCCCAACTCAGAGGCATTCAAAGCTACAACCTAGAGGAGATGGTCCCTTTCAAGTTGTAGATTGAATTAATGACAATGCTTATAAGTTAGACCTTTTTGGTGAGTATAATGTAAGTGCAATATTTAACATTTTTTTATCTTTCCCCTTTTGATGTAGGTGATAATTCAGGGACGAATCCTTTTGAGGAAAGGGGGAATGATAAGAACCATAGAGATGACAGGTGAAAGGCTTCAATGGATGCAAGAGGTCCATTGCACATTCCAGAAGGCCCAATAACACGAGCTAGACCTTCAATGGATGCAAGAGATCCATTGCACATTCCAAAAGGCCCAATAACACAAGCTAGAGCCAAAAAGATTAAAGAAGCACTAAATGGGCTGATTCAGGACATTCAGGCCAACTAAGCTTCAAATGGTATGAAATCAAGTTTGATAAAGAGTCCAGGTCTAATTAATATAATTAGAATACTTAAATAGGTCAGACTAAGTAAAAAGCATTCCCTCCTAAATAGGAGTTTATTGTCTATGTTGGAATTTGTCCTTATTTAGGAATTCCTCCAAAATAAGGATTTCTCCTAGGTAGGAATTTGTGCTTCTTTAAAATTGCTATCTTAGCCCATAAATAGGCACCCTTTGTAAGCTCTGGAAAGGCAAACAACTTTAAGTGAAATAAAAAGTAAATTTTTTTTTTCTCGGTTCTTTTAAGGATTAAAGAACTTATCAAGAGGTATTTCTTCTTATGGTGTTCCAATTGACTTATCACTTTCAATTCCTTTCTTTTCTGAAGTGTGGCATCCATATCCTTTTTAAATGCTCTAAGTTCATGTTCCTTTGAGGGGTAGGTTTACGGTTTATGATATTAAATTTTGATTTAGCTTTCCTAGTTGTTCTTTGATTGCTTGTGTGCGTTAAGTCCCTAAGCCACATCTTTTTGGGATTTTTCGCATCATTATCACACCATGGATGTAGCTCACACATTGTGGGTAAACCACATAAAAATTTTGTGTGTTCTCAGGTGCTTGTGCTTACTTAATATTCATATAGTCATTTTCACATAAAGAAGTAAAATAAAATTGGATCGTAGATTTTAACAAGTTACAGAGGTTTAATTTAGACAAATTTATAAAAAGTAAGTATTTCACACTAATTCACCACTTTCTTCTCTTAGTATGAAACCCAAAAAGGTCTTTATAAAACTCAATATGCTTAGTAAAAATCAAGAACTCTTTTCAAAAGTTGTTAAGTATATTAATAACTTTTCCTTGCAAAAAGAATATATAGATAAACTCCTTAGACCCTTCAAAACCTAATTCTTTGAACCCTTTCTAACCAATAAACTTCCTTATAACCTTACAACTATTTTATTGAAACAAACCCTACAAAGAAATAATTTAACCTTCAAAATCTCCAAAAATAAATTAAAGCAATCAAAATAAAGTTCAAATAACTCTAATAATAAAAAGACTAAAAAATTTTACAAATTTTCTTTTTAAACCATTTAAATAATGAAAACCATGAAAATCTTGGGAAACTTCCTTTTGATTTATTGTTTGTTCTTAAATAAATGACTTTAAAAAAATATTTGGTCAAAATTGCTCTTATTTTTTCAAATAATTTTAAAATTGATATTATTGTTTTATTTGATAAAAGTGCATATTTAAGTTGATTAAATAAGGAATAATTCTTTTAAAATCTTTGGAAAATACAAATGAAAAACTTTTTACTACAAATAATACTAAAATGAAAATTTTCAATAAAATTGTTGCTTTTGTACAAAACCGAACTTTTTAAATTACAATCACTTTTATACTTGTTGAAAACATATATCATGTTGTCTTGTCATTTTAAAGATATCATTCATTAATTTGATTACTTCCTATTTTATTGATTATGATGACATTTCTTTCAAAATAAAATCCTAAAAGCTTGTTTTTCCTTTCATTGAAAAGTCAAAAATAAAAAATCTAAAACTTATAAAATCTCATTCAATTTATGATAATAAGATTTATACTATTATATTTACAAAATAATTTTGTCCAAAGCTAATATTTTCTTTCTTTTGCAAATATTTAGCAATGAATCCAAAAACATTGGCATAGAAAATCATGCATTAACAATTTTCACATATGGTAGCAATCTTGCATTTAGAAATCAATTCCACAAATAATTATCAAAGGTACAACAATGCCTTCTCAATAATCTTTGAAATATAAAAACTACAAAATAAAAGGTCAGAATGTTAAATATTTTAATAAGTTACTTAGTATCCTATAACATCATAAATTCATTCATAAAAAATATTGTAAAAAATGTATTTGCATTTCAATCTTTACAAAATACTGTTAACGAAACCCGCTTCAATTCCATTGGAATTCCTTTCCGCTAGATTCTTCTTCTACCCTAAAACCTTCCTCTTTTATCTTCCTTATGAAATTAAAAATCTAATTTCCTAAAAATTTCAAAATAACTTTATAAAAATTTCAAATCAACCTAAAATCTTTTGGCTTAAATCCAATTAAGATTTCACAAAATGCTTCCTACCTACCTATCTATAACTGCATAAACTACTAAAAAGAAACATATAGCATGATTTCTCTTGCACAAGAAGATTGTCCTTACAACCTAGTGTATAGCATAAAATTGGCAAATATGCGTTTAGGCTAATATGTTCCAATACACTTTAAAGGAAATACTTGGATAGTCTAAGAACTAACGGATATAGGTTTACTCAACCAAGCTATTTTTACCCATCTTAATTAGACAAAATACTTTGGTCACAAAATAGTCATAATAGTTCTCCCAACCCTTCCAAAAAAGTAAATACATATAAATTTTTATGAATCTAGGATCCACTCCCTTAGAACCAATGCAAATCGGACTTTAATTCGCTCAACACCATATTTACCTTTAAGGACTCATAGAACCTACATAACTCCTAAAGAGTTCTTACCTTTGGGATTATGACAAGTCTCTTAAGATACAACATCACTAATGGAGAATAAAAATCTTAACATTCCACTATTTTCTAAAAAACTATTAACCAAGTTATCTTTTTATAATGGATGAAATTTAGAAAGTCATCATACAAAATGAAAATTAAAAAAAATACTCTAGCATTACCGTTCAAGGCTAACCACATAGAACTTGTAAAAAAAATATGAAATTGCAAGAGAAATTCAATTGCTAGAATCACAACCATATCCTGAAGATGTAAAATTAGAGGATATCTTTGATGATGAAAAAATCGCCAACATTGACAATTAAATGGAAGGATAATTTGAAAAAAAAAAAAGTTAACTTTACAAAAAGATAAATTTGCTTTTAGTGCAAACAAGGCATAAAGATTGCCAACCCCAAGATATTTCAACTTCACAACTTTACAATTTTACAAAAGGGCAAACATGTTTTCAATGTAAACAAGATATAACAATTATCAACCCCACAATAGAACAAGACAACTAACTTTCCAAAAAAATAAACATGCTTTTGGTATAGATAAGTCATTAAGCATTCCAGCCATAAAGTTGAATTCTTTTTTCAAAGCATTTAGACAATGAAAACTATGAGGAAATTTCCTAGAGGAACCAAAATCTCAAGAAACCTGTTGTTCCCACAGCCTTGTATGGGTTGTAATTGTTGTCAACCAGGTTTAAGTGTGCAAGAAAGTAAAGCCATATGGGAAGGGCAAGAAGGTAAAAGCCACATAGAGGAGGCAAGAACGTAAAACCATATAGAAGGGCAAGACAGTAAATTCACCGACAGTAAATTCACCGCAAGTAAACCTTATTAAGGTTTCATGGAAGAGAGTATATTAAGGCCTTGGAAGAAAAAACTAGGGGAAAGCCAACACAATTGACTATACGGCATAAACACGTAGAGTGAGTTCGGTAAACACAAGAGAAACCGTTTAACCAAGGGAGTCGGCCAAAACCTAGAGAGAAACCATCCAACACAAAAGAGATTTGGCAAAACACAAAATGTTGGAGGAGTAACCAGCTAAACCTGAAACGACAACACACCACTTGCAAAAGAAAGGAGGGTCAACAAGTGAGCAAAACGGACAGAAAACCTAGACAACCAGCTGACCAAAGAGAGAAAACATGAGGAAGGAGCCGGCCAAACAAAAAGAGATCCAAAGCAAACCACTCGGTAAGCACAAGGGAGCAAACAGCTAACCACCACTTGTAAAAGGAAGACATTACAAGACAGTAACCAAAGGTGAACGGCAAATCATAAATCAAAAGGTGCTGGACAGCAAAACACAAAGGGTGACCGACCAAAGAGAGAAAACAAGGGAAGACACGGCGGGACAGTAACCAAAGGTGAACGACAAATCACAAATCAGAAGGTGCTGGATGGCAAAACACAAAGGGTGACCAGCCAAAGAGAGAAAACAAGAGAGGAATGGGTGGATAGCAAGAGCAGGATGACAAAACGTAAAGGGACAGCCAAAGGGAGACAACCAGCCAACCAATGGTGAATGTCCAAACCAACCTACATGGCCAAACAAGGTAAACATCTAAACCAATCTACATGGCCAAACATAACCAACAGCAAAGGGGTGGACAGCCAAGTAAGAAGGAGAACAACCAAAGCAAGGCTAGACGACAAGGGAGAACACACGGCAAAGGGCTGTGACAACTGGAGAAAATCATGTGACTCACGTAAGAGAGAAGACAGCACACTGTTCGTAATGGAAGAGAAGAGAAACCTTGAAAGAGGAGACCACCGAGAGAGCAAACCAAGCTATCTGAAGGTGTGAAATAGACATGTGCAAACCAGAAACGTTGTTAAGGCGTGTGACCAGCAAGGCGTGCAAACTAGAAATATACATGAGACGTGTAATGCCAAACCAGAAACGTAAGGCAGGACGTGAGATGTGAAATAAGAGATGGGTGAGACCATTAGAGGGTGAAAGTAAGAGCTGTGTGAGACAACCTAGAGAAGGAATTCAACGAAAGAACTCAATGTATTTCCAGATTTCTTCAAGAGAGGTTAGAGAGTGTTGTAGTGAACTTTTAAGTAGTAGTGGAGTAGCCTTTCAATTTAACAAAGGCAAAACAAGATAGAAGAAGGGTAAACACAGTAAGTGACACTCTTTGTATTGTACTTGTTTAGTAATTACAATAGTGAAAGGAGCAAAGGATTAAGACATCCATTGTAACTGGAATTCTTAAGTATAGTGGATAGTCTCGGTAAAGAAAAGTCCCTTCCACCTTGGATGTACATCATGTCGATAAAACTACGTAAATCTCATGTGTCCTTAATTTGCTTTACGTTCTGTGTTTTGAATTGAGTTGTGAACGTAGGTAAAGTATCAGCTAACCCATACCTTAACGAAGACCTAAACAAGAACATTCAAATTGTCTATTAGGCAAGGTGTTTGAAAGGTGACTTTGGGGAATATTGTGATTAGTAGGTAGCAATAGATCTACCTTACTTAAGATTAAGAAAGAGTTTGCTTTTAAGAAGAGGTTGAAATTGTTCACTTACCTATGAATTGCAAATTATGTTGATATTGATTCACCCCCCTTTCAGTATCACAAACTAGTAGATCTTAAGGTGAAGTCAAAAACTTCAATTGGTATCAGAGCGTTGGTTCACCAATTTGAAACTTAATAGTTTGGTGTACTATTTCAGCATATTGAGAAATGGATGTCGATACAAGCACCAGCACTACTTATAGTAAGAAGGTTCCAATCTTCAACAGAACCAATTATCATATGTGGAGAGCGAGAATGTAAGTGGTATTTGCAACCAAGGGCATGGACGTGGTGAAATCCGTATAAGAGGGTTTTGTGGCTCCAGAAGAAGGTAAAGATCCAACCTCAGAAGAATTAAGGCAGTTTAAGATAAATGGGAAGACCTAAAATGTCATCATTTCAGCATTGACAGATGCTGAATATGCTAAAGTTATGGACTGTAAATCTGCTAAGGAGATATGGGACAGATTGCAGAAAGTCAATGAAGGTGATGATAGAATGGGAAGCCAAGTTTCAAGTTTTCAAGGAGATATAGAATCTTTTAAAATGCAGAAAAATGAGACAATTTAAGAGTTCTTCAACAGGGTTATTGATGTTGTAAACGACCTTAGAAGTCATGAGAAGAAAAAGAAAGACTCATCCATTATGAAGAAAATTCTGCCTAAGAGGTTTGCCTCAAAGGTAGCAACCATAGAGGAGAGTAGAGATCTCAATTCTATGTCTCTGCATGATCTCCAGTGCAATCTTATTGCATATGAGATGATGATAAAGTCAACTAAAAACTCTGCAACAACGAAGGTATCAAAAGAGGCAGCTTTCAAAGCTTTAAAGTACTTGAAGATAAAAGAAGAGGAAGAATCATCCAGTGAGGATGATGATGAGGAAGAAACTGAAGGTAAAGTATTAGCTTACTTCACAAGGAAATTCAAAAAGGGGTCTAAGAAGGGAAAAGGATAATTGTCCTTAAGATGTTATTGTTGTGGGCAGACTGGACACTTTGCTTCTCAGTGCAAAGTGAAACTTGGTGATGAAGATGGGGATGGTGATAATGACTAGAATTCAAGATGGAGAAGATCATCATTCAAATCAAAGAAGTCCAGTAAAAATATTGCCAACCCACAGAGGAAGAAGAGAGGCTCATTCAAGAGTTATGTGAGTCAGACAAAAGAAGTTGATGAGGAGGAAAATGAACACTCATCAGATGAGCATGTCTTTATGGCATCAACACAAAGTGGTAGCTCAACCTTTAAAATGGAAGAGGAGGTTGATGAAGAAGAACCAGATCTTGAAGCTGAGTTGGAAGCAACTTTAAAAGAGATAATTAAAAGGGGCAGAACCATAAAAAGGTTGGAGGCTCACATAAAATAAGTTGAAGCAAAGTCTGAGAAAGCTGAAAGTCAAAAGGATAAAATAAAAGCTGAACATAATGACTTGAAGAGAAGATTTGAAGAATAGATCAAAATATGTGAAGACCTTACAATAGAGCTTAGCTTAAAGACTTCAACAATTGAAGAAATGGAGACAAAGTTGCTGAGACTTCAGCAACAACTCAAAAAGAGTGAGGAGAACTTGCAGAAGTTTGAAGTGGTAGGAGAAACAAGCTTTGCAAAAGAAAAGAAGAATGAAGAGAAAGTGCAACAATCTAAGGCTGCACTGACTAAAAAGAATGAGACTTTGCCATAGAAGTTGAAAGAGAAGGCTGTGACTCAGGAGAAGATAACTAAAGAAGAGAAGACAGTTATCAAACTAAAGTCAGGGCCAAAAATGATGTATGTGGTTAAAAAGCAGCAGCTCATAGCCATTATGTCTTAAAAAGAAAAGAAAGTCAGCCAACCAATGGCAATGGCTAAACAAAAGAATGAGAAGAAGGTGACTGAAATAAAAGTCACATAAGCAAAGAAGCCAACTACTTTACCTACATAGTAAGTGATGAATAGAAGAAGACAAGCTGTGATTAGACCTAAGAAGAGGCAGTTTCAAGGAATTTGCCTTTATTGTGGAGTTTAGGGTCATAAGGCGAGTAACTGCTGGTGGAGAAGGCCAGTATATGTTTCCAACTTGAGAAGATGTGACACTACATATAGGGGAAGACAATACAAAACTCAGAGGAGAACACTTGTCGTGAGTTCTTACATATACTGTAAAAGGTAAGGACATACTGACGAGGATTATTGGTGGATGCCCAAACGAGTAGCTTCAAAGAATAATTTTGCTATATTGGCAGACTTGGAATGATGTGAAAGGTGCGGGCAAGATGGCCATATTGCCAAGAGATACATGAAACTTCTCCCTGAGCAAAAGAAGACACTTAATGGCATAGTAAAAACAAATGATGCAGTCAAAGTTGAGAAAAAAGAGAAAGCTATCTTCCAGTCAATTCAAAAAAAGGAATATAAAGCTAAAAAGGAAATGGCTAATATAGCTAAAATTGCACTCAAAGTTTACTACAAGGATAAGTAGTGGATCCTTGACAGTGGATGCACTTCACATATGATAGGAGACAAGAGTAAATTGTCAAAGCTAAACAAGTTAAGAAAGGCAGAGTCAAGTTTGGTAATGATGATTCACTCAACATAAATGGTCAGGGGTCAGTAAACATTGGAAGAGGAAAACTGAAAGATGTTCTACACGTTAAAGGACTCAGATATAATCTAACATCTATTAGCTAACTATGCAATGAAGACCATAAAGTGATATATACAAAAATAGGTTGCCAAGTAAAGAGTAAAGAAGGCAATACCATTGTAACTGGGAAGAGAACAGCTGGAAATTTGTACGTGATTAATGAGGAAAAGACAAACAGCTGTCTACTTACAAAGGAAGAAGAAAATCAGCTTTGGCATAGGAGGCTGGGACAC
This sequence comes from Ceriops decandra, assembly GCA_020615895.1. Classification (NCBI taxonomy): domain Eukaryota; kingdom Viridiplantae; phylum Streptophyta; class Magnoliopsida; order Malpighiales; family Rhizophoraceae; genus Ceriops; species Ceriops decandra. Next base: position 3,612,034 of record JAHLGO010021098.1, read on the forward strand.
TTATCACAGAAGAACATGAGGAATTTGACCACTACTCATGCAATCAAAGACATTCCCAACCTCAGGAGAGAAAGAGAGTATGTTTGCTCAGCATGCTCTAAAGGAAAACATGCCAGAAAGTAGTATAAGAGCAAAAAGTTCAGTTATGAAGCAGTGCTTAACATTTTGCATACTGATTTATGTTGACCGATGAGGATAATAGGGTTGAATGGTAAGAGGTACTTCATCTTATTTGTTAATGATTATTCAAGAAGGACCTGCATCATGCACCTTAAATACAAATCAGAAGTTTTAAATTGCTTTAAAAGATACAGAAGATTAGCTAAAAATGAAAGTGGAAGATCAAAGTATTAAGGTCAGATCAAGGCACTGAATTTACAAATAAAGCTTTTGAAGATTATCTTGAGAAGCATGGAATTCATCACCAATTGGCATTAGCAAAAACACCTAAACAGAACAAGGTGGTAGAAAGGAAAAATAGAGCTATGGTCCAAATGGCAAGAACTCTACTGCTGGAATCCATGCTTCACACAAGATTTTGGACAGAAGTAACATTTACAGTCGTGCATCTACTAAACAAAGTATTACTAAGGCCTAATACTGATAAGACTCCATTTGAGGTATGGAGTGGAAAGAAGAAAACAACCAAGTATCTCAGAGTCTTTGGCAGCCCATGTTTTATAAAGAATAAGGAGAAAAACTTAGGAAAATTCAATGTTAGGTCTAATGAAGGTATCTTTGAGGGATACTCGGCAAAGATAAAAGGTTATAGAGTTTTCCTGCATAAGATGGGAAACGTGATCACTTCCGATGATGTGAGAATAGATAAGAACTGGAAAATAATACAGAATGGAGAAGTTGAGGACAATGAAGAAGATGACTTCAATGTAGATGAAGAATCAGAGCAACCGGAAGAAAAGGAACAAGAAGTAAGTTCAGATATGAAGAAGAGTGAGTCTGAAGATGAAGAAAGAGATCCTCTTGCAACTAAGATTGTGCAAGAAAGAAAGCCAAAGAAAACATGGACCAATGCTCATCGAGAAAATTAGATCATAGGTGACCCATCAACAAGAGTTACAATAATAAGAAGAATTGTGGGAGCTATTGCATTACTCTCACAAGTTAAACCTAAATCTGTTGAAAAGGCTACACAAGATCTAACTAAACCTCTGTCTACATAGTTGTTTAAAAAGCATAGATTGAGTCTATCTGTGCAAATGCCTCATCAAGCCTGAAGTTTAAGTGAATCCTTCATCTTTACTTTACGAGTTTTTCAAATTTTTAATTAGTTAGCAAAGGGGGAGAGAAGCAATAGTACAGAGGGAGCTGTTAAGAAATGGGGAGTGCATATTTAGGGGGAGTTGAAACTGCTGTATAGTGGCTTTTGTTGTAAGTGTTGCCAACAATGAAAAAGAGGGAGATTGTTGTTCCCACAGCCTTGTATGGGTTGTAATTGTTGTCAACTAGGTTTAAGTGTGTAAGAAAGTAAAGCCACATGGAAGGGTAAGAAAATAAAAGCCATATGAAGGGGCAAGAATATAAAAGCTACATAGAAGGGCAAGACAGTAAATTCGCCACAAGTAAGCCCTATTAAGGTTTCATGGAAGAGAGTATATAAAGGCCTTGGAAGACAAAACTAGGGGAAGGCCAACACAATTGACTACACGGCCAAAACCTAGAGAGAAGCCATCCAACACAAGAGAGATTCGACAAAACACAAAATGATGGAGGAGCAACTGGCCAAACTCGAAATGACAACACACCACTTGCAAAAGAAAGGAGGGTCGGCAATTAAGCAAAACGGATAGAAAACCTAGACAACCAGCTGACCAAAGAAAGAAAATGTGAGGAAGGAGCCAGCTAAACAAAAAGATGTCCAAAGCAAACCATTCGGTAAACACAAAGGAGCAAACAGTAAACCACCACCTACAAAAGGAAGACATAACTGGATAACAACCAAAGGTGAACAGAAAATCACAAATTAGAAGGTGTTAGATGGCAAAACACAAAGGGTGACCAACCAAAGAAAGAAAACAAGGGAAGACACGGCTGGACAACAACCAAAGGTGAACAGAAAATCACAAATTAGAAGGCGCTGAACGGTAAAACACAAAGGGTGACCTGCCAAAGAGAGAAAGCAAGAAAGGAAGGATTAGATAGCAAGAGCTAGATGGCAAAACACAAAAGGACAGCCAAAGGGAGACAACTGGCCAACCAAAGGTGAACATCCAAACCAACCTACACAACCAAACAAGGTAAACGTCTAAACCAATCTATACGGCCAAACACAACCAACGGCAATGGGGTAAATGACCAAGTAAGGAGAAGAATGGCCAAAGCAGGGCTAGATGGTAAGGGAAAACACATGGCAAAGAGGTGTAACTGTTGGAGGAAACCGTGTGACTTACGTAAGAGAGAAGACAACACACCTTCTGTAAAGGAAAAGAGGAGAAACCTTAAAAGAGGAAGCCACTAGGAGAGCAAACCAAGCTGTTCAAAGGTATGAAACAGACAAGTGCAAACAAAAAATGGTGGTAAGGCATATGACCAGCAAGGTGTACAAACCACAAACGTGCTTGAGACATGTAACGCCAAACTAAAAACATGAGGCAGGTCATGAGATGTGATATAAGAGATGGGTGAGATCATGAGATGGTGAAAGCAAAAGCTGTATGAGACAACCTAGAGAAGGAATTTGGCGAAGTATCGAAAAGAACTCAACATATTTCCAGATTTCTTCAAGAAAGATTAGAGAGCATTGCAGTGAACTTCTAAACGGTAGTGGAGCAGCCTTTCAATTCAACAAAGGCAAGACAAAGTGACACTCTTTGAATTGTACTTGCTTAGTAATTGCAATAGTGAAAGGAGCAAAGGATTAAGACATCTATTGTAACTAAAATTCTTAAGTATAGTGAATAGTCTCAGTAAGGGAGAGTCCCTACCACCGTGGATATACGTTGATGGAATCACGTAAATCTCATGTGTCCTTAATTTGCTTTACATTTTGTGTTTTGAATTGAATTGTGAACGCAGCTAAAGTATCAGCCAACCCATAACCTAACAAAGACCTAAATAAGAACATTTAAATTGTCTATTAGGCAAGCTGTCTGAAAGGTGACTTTGGGGACTATTGTAATTAATAGGTAGCAATAGATCTACCTTAGTCGAATTTAAGAAAGAGTTCACTTTTAAGAAGAGGTTGAAGTTGTTCACTTACCTGTGAATTGCGAATTGTGGTGATACTGATTCACCCTCCCTCTCAATATCACAAACTAGTAAATCTTAGGGTGAAGTTGGGAACTTCAAAACCTAAAACCTTTAAAATCTTGAGAAACTTTCTCCTCATTTTTTGTTTATTCTTGAACAAGTAACTTCTAGAAAATATTTGGTCAAAGTTACTTTTATTTCTTCAAATGATTTTAAAATTGATGCTAATGTTTTATTTAATACAAGTGCATATTTAAAATATATTAAATAAGGAATAGTTCCTTTAAAATATTTGGAAAATACAAATAAAAAACTTTTTATTGCAAATGATTCCAAAATGAAAATTCTTAATAAAACCACCACTTTTGTACATAACCAAACATTTCAAATTAAAACCACATTCATACTGGTTGAGAGCATTCATCATTTTTTCATTTTAAGGATACTATTTATTAATTTGATTACTCCTTATTTTATTGACTATGATAACATTTTTATCAAAAAAATCCTAAAAGCTTATTTTTCCTTTCATTAAAAAGAAAAAAATTAGAATTCTTAATCTCATAAAAACTCATTCATTTTATGAGAATAAGATTTACACTATTATACTTGCAAAATAATTTTGTCCAAAGCTAATATTTTCTTTCTTTTATAAGTATTCAACAATAGAATCCAAAAACATTAGAAATAATTTTCTCTTATCATACAAACCTTAAGGCTTTAATATCAAGTAACACACGAAAGATAAATAACAAGTGGAGGTACTCGAATAAAATACGAAAGCAAATAAAACACAGAAGCACTAACATAAACACAAAGAAGCAACACAAAAAAAAATTGACAAACAAACACTCAAATTTATTGAAAATTATTATAGTGTATGGTGTCATTATATCAAAAGTTGTTTAGGTAGAAGATTTTGCTTTTAGAGTGGTCACTAGTTTCTAGCCAATATACTATAATATAAAATTTACAAGAATTAAAAAAAAAAGATTACAAAATTTTAGAAACAAGAAAAGGCAAACCTATAGAGTTTTGTAATATAGGAGAAGAGTTCTAAACCAAGTGAAAGACTACACATAAGGGGAAAGGAGCAAGGGAATATATTATAAGGGGTTTTTGAGAGGGTTTGTAATAGGTTTTGAAAGGTATTCAAAGATATCCTCTTTTACAAAAGGATTCATTTTCTTAATCTTCAAACCTCCCTTTGTTTACAAAAGGTAAGCTTTGGATCCTTTGAAAGCATTGAAAATTTTTTTGTTCTTTTATGAGGCTGACAAATTTATATCTTGTTTGCACCAAAAGTACATTTGCATTTTTCTAGATTTTTAAAGTTGTCATGTTCTATTATAGGGTTGACAATCTTTATGTCTTGTCTACACCAAAAGCATGTTTTTCTTTTTGTAAAGTTATCTTATCCTATTACAAGGCTAGCAATTTTATGTCTTGTTTGCACCAAAAATAGATTTGTCTTTTTATAAAATTATTTTTTATTTTTTATTTTTTATTAAAGGGAAGATGCCAAAACAATAATTTTTATTATCATTTCTAAGATCAATAGTTAGCTCACTAGGGTCAATTTTGAGAAGTTTAGTTTGTTTAGGTTTAGGTTAAAGGATTAAGTGATTTAAGAGTTATTGTATAAATATTTAGGCAAAGTTACTCTTTTTTTAAAAAAAATGACTTTAAAATTGATACTATTATCTTATTCAATATAGTTGTAGATTTAAATTGTATAAAACAAAAAATAGTTCCTTCAAAATTTTTGGAAAATATAGATAAAAAACTTTTTGTTGTAAATGATTATAAAATGAAAATTTATAGTAAAACCACAACTTTTGTACAAAACCAAACTTTTTAAATTAAAACCACTTTCATGTTAGCTAAAAACATACATCATCTTATTATTTTAAGGACATCATTCATTAATTTGATTACTCCCTATCATTGATTATGATGGCATTTCTTTCAAAACAAAATCTTAAAAGCTTGTTTTTCTTTTCATTGAAAAGCCAAAAAGTAGAAATCATAACCTTATTAAGGCTCATTCAATTTACAAAAATAAGCTTCAAACAATTATTTCTATAAAACAATTTTATCTTTGTCCATTATAAAATAATCTTTTTTGACAAAGAATTCATAATCATCTTTAAAATCCTTTTATCCAACAAAAAATTACTAATTTTCAAAATCTTATGGAAAAAGAATGTTGTTCAAATCTTTTAAATGCCTTTTTGGATAAAAAATGCTATATGGTTGATCTTCATATAAACCTAATTTTGATAAAGACAGATCCCATAAAAGCTTGTCTTATTCAAATTTCCACAAAACTTGAATAACACTATAAAAAAGAAATTAATGATCTTAAGTCTAAATATTTGATTTGTAAATCATTATCACTTTGGTTTTATGCAACTTTTTATCTTAGTAAAAATTTTGAAATAGAAAGAGGTATACTTAAACTTGTTATGAATTGCAAACCTAAATCACTCAAATAGATTAAGTATCTTATATCTAACAAAAAGGTTTTGTTACAAAAACTTCACTTTGCATTCATCTTTTAAATATTTGACATAAAAGTTATATCCTAATATATTTAAATTCACCCAAAAGACTAATACAAAATTGCATTTACCATTCCATTTGATTAATATGAGTGGAATGTCATGCCATTTGATTTGAAAAATACCCTTTCTAAATTTTAAAAAATTATGAATAATATTTTTCAAACATATTCAAACTTTTTGCATTGTTTATATATACGATGTACTTATTTTTCAAATTTTATTAACCAACATTTCAGGCATTTCCAAAAACTTTCCTTAATTACAAAGCAGAATAACCTTATGATTTGTAAACCAAGGTATCTCCTTTACAAACCAATATTAGGTTTTTAGTTTACTACACTACCTAAGGAACCATCATTTCAATAAAAAGATCTTTAGCATTTGTTGACAAATTTCCAAACAAAATTCTTAATAAAACTCAATTCTAATGCTTTTTAGGAATTTTAAACTGTCTTAGATTTTGTTCCCAACATTAACCAAATTGCAAAACCAGTTCACGATGAACTCAGAAAAAATCTTATCCCTTAGATATCACACCATACTACTCTCTTTCATCAAATCAAATCCTTTATAAAAGACATTTCATATCTTCATATAACAAATCCATCCCTTTTAAATGTTGTTAACACTAATGCCATTGTTCTTAGATATGATGGCATTCTCAAACAATTACAAAATGGTAAGGAATAGATAATACAATTTACCTCTATATATTAAAATGATTTCCTAAAGGATTATTTTATAATCAAAAAGAAAATTCTTGTTATTGTCATAAGCATTGTAAAATTTCAAAGTAATTTGTTAAATCAAAAATTATTTCTTCACATTGGTTATAAATCTACAAAAAAAATTATAAAAAGATATTCGAAATATTGTATCCAAACATGTTTCTTCTAAATGGTAAACTATTTTGTTCATTTTTTATTTCAACATTGAATACATTAAAAGAGAAAAGAATTTTTTCCTAAACTTCTTAACCAAAGAATTTCTTTAAAATAGAACAAGTCATACTTAAGAAGTCCAAGGACAAGGGAAAAACCTCTCCCCAAAACCTCTCTGCTCCTTTATAAAGCTAGAAAAAAGAATAATGCAAAACCCTTTTTGAAAATACAAAACCTTACCAAATAACCCTTGCATAAATCACCTTACAAAAACCCATAAACTTATAGGTTAATTTTGTCAAGGAAGAAGAGGAAGCCCAAACTTTTGAAAAATAACTACAAATTTGTCAATAGTTGAATAACTTATCCAACTAAACTAATTTACTTCATGTTCTTTAAGAGATCTCAACACTAAAAGAAGTTACAAGTAAATCTCAAAACCTTATCTTACAAAAAGAAGAAGAATTTTCATCCAAATTTCCATCCAAAATGATTTATAAATTTTTTTAAATACTTCTTAAATTATTTTAACACATCCACACACTTACAAAAGGGTTTTAACATATCATGTTAAGTTCAATTTCCAAAATGTTTTGCCTTTGGTACAAGGATTTTGCAATCCAAATCCTTACTTTATGATTATAAAAGCCTTTCCTATTGGATGGTATTACAAACCCATAGATCTTACAAAAAGCTAACCTTACTATATGACTATTCTAAAAATTACAAAATCTGTAAGATTTATACACTTCTATATTGACAAAGATATACAAACTTTACTTATTCTATTTGTCATATACAAAAAAATCCTCTCCCTAAGGCAATGGGGATAGGACCTAGCTAAATAGAAAAAATTTGCCTTATTAATTTCAAAACCAAACTCAACCATTGCTTATATTATAATTGTTGAGATTACTAATAAGCATGGTACAACTCTTTCCTTCTATAAAACCAAAAGAGTAGTCATTCCTAGTTATTTTGTTTCGACCACAAAAATGATTATTTCAAAACTCTTAAATAATTTAAACAATAGTGGATATATCTTGGTTATACACCTAACATCCTTATTCCTTTTGTTAGAAAAGGTTATAAAAATATGTCCTTACAATAAAGGAAAAAGATTTATGCTTTTATTTCTTTTCCATATTAAATTCTTTATATCTCAAACCTTATGTTGGTTCTTTGTATACTGAACAAAAGAGGATACACTCATCATTACGAGAAAATTCAAGGTAAAATGGTGGGATTCCTTTAAAGTTTTTGAAAACTTATATAAATCCATTATCCTGAGTCGATTAGAAAAGACTAAACCTTAATTCCAAAATCCTTTCAATACTAAACTAACAAACATTACCTTCTTAGCTCAAAAATCTCATTCATTTGAAGAAAAATATTTTGTGATAATGCAATAACTCTTACAATCGCTTAATCCTTCAACCTAAGCCCAAAATAAACCAAACTTCTTAAAATTTTGACTCTAGTAAGCTAACTATTGACCTAAGAAATGACTAATTTGGCATCTTCTTTCCAATAAAAAATAAAATATAAAAAAAAAACTTTACAAAAAGACAAACCTATTTTCAGTGCAAATAAGATATAAAATTGCTAGCCCTATAAATGGATAAGACAACTTTACAACTTTACTAAAAGATAAACATACTTTTGGTGCATGCAAAAGATAAAAATTGTTAGCCTTGCAAAAAGACAAAATAACTATTAGTGCTCTTAAAGGATCCAAAACTTGTGATGAATTTTGGGAAGCCTTACTGAAGGCTATAAAAGAAAGGCTTAAAGATCAAGAAAATATTTTTTTTTTTGCAAACAAAGACCTCCTTTTTGTAAAAGAGGAGATCTTTTAAATATCCTTCGAAACCTCTTATAAACCCTCTCCAAAATTCCTTGTAATATATCCCCTTCCTCCTCTCCCTTTTTGTGTAATCTTCAATCCCTTATATAATCCTTTGAAATCCTTGAGGGCAAGGTTTGAATTTGGAGTTTGTAGAGTTCATTTATAACTTGTGAAAGATTTGAGAAACATCCTAAATCTATAGTGGATAAGGTTAAGGCTATTTTAGAAAGTCGAGAACTATTTGACCTTCTATTAAAAGAAAGAGCAACCTTTCCATCTTAGTGTTGTACTTTAGAGAGTTTAGTGTCAAGTTATATTTGTTGTTGAGGTTAAGGTTCTACTGCTCCTTTGAGAATTCATCTTCTGAAAGGGTAATATCTTTTCATTGGATAACTTTTGGAATAACAAAGTGGGAATGGATTAAGTATGTTTGAAGAAGGGACGTTTCTTCCTTTTTAAATTGAAAATGAAATTTTGATGCAAAAGCAAAAATCATAACTTTGTAATAAAATTTTAAAATTAATGTTACTAGAATTGATCTTTCTAATATATTATAATTGTGGGTTTTGATTTGTATAATAAAACTTTGTAACTGAGCCTACATATTTCACTTGCCTCAATCACCAATATATGGTAGTGGTTTTGACAAGAGTTTATTTCGAGAAAATCTTCAAACTTAATGTACTACTGCAAACCATTATTTTGGATATGAATTAAATCTACATTTGTAATTTTTAGGAGTTGTTTAAGTTAGAAGGCACCTCATTGTGCTTTATAAGACCTTAGCAATGATTTGAGTGGGTATCTCTTTCTAAGTGGTGTACAATGCCACCCATCATACTATTATTAACATGATTTTGTATAAGGCTTTGTATGGGGTTCTTCCACCTCAACTGATTACTTTGCCAATTTCCACAACTAAAGTGGCATTGTCAGCAAAATTTTTGCACGAGTGCTAGGTGTTATCTACTCTATTAAGGGAACAATTGCAAAAATTTCAGTAGCGAATGAAGTTTTTTGTGGACCAAAAGCATGGTGAAAGACAATTTGAGGTTGGAGACACGGTGCTGGTTAAGCTGCAGCCGTATAAGGGAATTGCAATGGGTCTATTCTAATTTCAAATTGGCTTCCAAGTTCTTTAGGCTCTATCAAGCTATTGAAAAAGTGGGAAAGATAACATATAGGCTTCACCTTCCTCCCAGAAGTGCAGTGCACCCAGTATTTTATGTGTCACTCTTAAAGAAATCTATAAAGCCAGATGACACTGTTTCTTTTCAATTGCTGCTGGTTGATGTCAAGGGTCAGTTCAAGGTGGAACCATTATCTATTCTGGATTGCTATTTGGTTAAACGAATACGGCGGTGACTCAGGTGGTGCAATGGGTAAACATGACACCAAAAGAGATTACTGGGGATGGCTTGGCGTTTACCAAGCTCAATTTCCAGAATTTAATTCTTACTAACTTTAGAGACAAGGTTCGAGTTAAGGAGAAGGTCTTGTCAGGAACCTACAAATCCAATCCACTAATATGAAACCCACCTAGGTGACCCAGTCAATAGGAGTTGGTTACAGATGAGAAGACCGTAGCACCCAGCTTGGGATTCTAAATTCTGGTGCATTTTTGTTTCGTTGTTTCATTTCATTTCGAAACATCTGGATAAGAGTGGCCTACAAATGTTTATTAGCTAAGTAATATATATGGAAGAAGATGGTGCAACAGTGTGTGAGCAAACTGTAGCTCCAAATCATCTTAATATTCTGCTCTAATAAACTCTCCTTCTCTCCTTCCAGTCTTCTCGCTGTTAGTCTCTGTCCTCTTTAAGTCTTCCTTCCTTCACTTGTTTTGTGCTTCAGTACTTGACACCCCTCTTTCTGCTTGACGTGTGATTTACATCTTAGTCTTAGTGAAAGGCTCAGGCTGTTTTGATCTCATATATGATTTTATTTTATTTGCTCAAGATAGTAGAATAAAATGATAAGAAAAGATTCACCTAGTCGAATTAAATTAAATATAAAATTAAGGCTTCTTGTTGTTTGGCTTACTGACAAGTAATTGTTGAGCATTAAGTGTCCTAAAAGATGATGTGAGAATGATATGCAATCATTGATGTGATTTTCTAGGCAGTTGAGAAATAGGGATGCAGCGGTGCGTTCAAGGGGAAAGGAAGAAAATATATGTGAGGGATATGGAAATGAAGAGCAAGTAATTGGAAGCTGAAAGTAGGAGACTAGGGCGGCTGCTTCAGTTTTACGTAAACAATGCAATCTAATTCTTAACGAGATATACTTTTCGGATGTACCTAAAAAAAAAACCAAAGAAAAAATCTTAACGTGATATTTTTATGCAATCTGACCCTTGCGGCTGCACAAATTGCAGCTATAATCTAATGCTTCAACCATCAGAAAGGGATTGAGTTGTGGCACGACTTTTGATTTTACAGTCCACAAGTTGGCAGCCATGACCTTAACCAAGCACAAGCAATGGTTCGCAAATGTTAATTTAAGATTCCCTCAAAAATCTCGCCCCAAAAGAAAATATGGGAAAAAAACATGGACCAATCTATCAAGATTGTACTTGATCCAGGACCACCTTCAACAGTTAAATGTAGCAACAGACAATCCACAGCACAGAAAAAGTATCTGCGCCTTCCTTGCTAGACACGAGACCGGATATAAGAAAAGATGGAAAAAGAGCAAATAACCAGAGGGACATAGGATGCACAGTGACAGTGAGACATTTTTCAACATAGCCTATTTTATGCATTATAACATCTGCAATGAGGCTTCATGTAAAAATCTGCACTTCAAAGCATATGCACAAGCCCTAACAAAAAGGAAAACTCCAACGCTGAGAGAAATGTATTCACAAGGGCCATGTGTACACATGACTAGCACAGGGCAAATATAAAGATCATGGACAAGGCATACTAATCATTCGTGGCATCATCCTCTTCAGGCTTCACAAAAAACTCAATATAAGCAATTCGGCTGGGAAGCTGATAGCCAGCTGCATCAATATGTGAATGTGAAGGAGATGACCTTGCAACTGAAACTAGGTGCTGAACTTTCAGCATTCCACCTCTCCCAATGCTTAGCTTACTTCCTCTGTTGTCTTTAATAACACTGCTTGGTATGGTAGAAGTTGTTACCCTGAGAAACTTATACTTGTACCTACCCACAGATGTGAAAGGCAGTTAGATTGAAATCAGTGACAGGGGAATGGTGCCTTGTGCATAAAGGTACTAGGACAAAACAAAGAAGACCTGTGAGAGACTTGGCGATCACAGTGGAATGCAGTTAGCAGATCAGCATTCGCATAGTACATGAAGTCTATCTGCCAGAAAACAGAGATTATATAATTCAGCCTTAGCAAAATGTACTTTTTTCTTTTTTTTGGTTCTAGTTGGATTGGGGACAAAAAGCACTACTTCATTGCCCATATATCTACCTGCAAGTCTCCATGGCCTTCTCCCCTGAAAGTGACAGAAGGTGGCACTGGCTTTAGAATGATCTCAATGCTGGATCCTGGCCATTCAAGATCATCAATGGCTTCCTTTAGTGCTGCAGACTAGGTTGCAAATACCTTAATTTCAGACAACCAGTTGTAATGCATAATGAAAAGTAGGCAATTAAAAAAAAAAAAGCATGTTGAAGCATATTGTATCCAATTTGCATAAAACAGCTTGTTTCCTTACAGGGGGAGTCACTATTAAAGAACCAAGTAACATGGCTACTTATCAGTGCATTCAATAGATGGAAGCGTGCTTATGGTTCCCAGAACACTGGATTCCAAAGAATTCATAAGCCTGAATTCATAAGCGTGCTTATGGAAACTTATACTTGCCAGAACATATATAATTCAGCCATAGCAAAAGTTCCACAATATATATCAAAGCATGAAACTCACACCAAAGCGCTAAATCCCATCACATCTGACAGTTAAAAACTCCTTCAAGAAGCTTATAAATTTGCCACAAAAAAAGAGAAAATTGGGTAATTAATAAAAGCAGTCATCATTATGTGCTGATTTAAAAGTAGAAGAAAAATGCAAAAGAAAGAATAACAATGTGTATAACTACACGTGTTATATCTACCCTTATAACTTCTAGAAAGCCTTATGTAATGTGCAACCAAGTACCAACTACTTATTGATGCTGGAGAACTTAAAGTTCTTTTGCACTAGCACATTTTCTGTTCAAAATGAATATTTGATGATGCATGCTAATTAGCTAGAACAAGTGGGCCTTTTTTTAGACGATTACCCATCAAGTGCAGCATTTAACAATTCATAAGCATTAAATATTGTGGAACTTCTGTTTAGCTCATTTGAAAAACTTCAACTAATGCGTAGAAGCTGATAAACTGAAAAACAAATGACAGCAAATTGGTGCTACCTGTCAAGAATTCATAAGGTATACCTTAACAGTAAAACTGATTGGTGTGCTCCCTGCAGGTTCAAAGTTGTAGTCCCATGAAATAGAATCTGGGATTCTTGTCCTGATTTCGGCATAAATGCAGGCATCAAGTGAATCAACAGATCTGAAAGATCACAACCCTATTAGTTATTGCTGGACATAGTCATGCATTCACATCAAACTACAAGCTCCAAAATTTTAATGCTCTATACAGTGGCTATCTTATTTTTAACCATCCTACAAATGGAAAATGCTTTTCCATATTAGGAATTCTAAATTCACAAAACAATTGATGTTGAAAATGATCCAAGGGCTTGAGAGTGTGGTGTTCAGGACCCACCTCCGTGCTTTGGCAAATAAGAAGGGTTGAGAAGCACAAATGAAAATTAAGTAACCAACACTACAACATACTTGAGAAGAAGCTGCATATCAGGTCCGGGGTATTGGATTTCAATCATGGACAAGCGACCAGGAACTGAAAATGTGTTCAAGCAATCCACGAAGAGCCCCAAGCTCACCCCAAAACGATGCCGCCCTTCAGCATTGTATTCGTACTTGATGAAAACCTACAAAATCAGACATCAAATTTTTTTTCACCAAAATTGTCAAATTGACCATTAATATACTTTAAAACCCTAATTTTCAGAGCTAAGAGATCTGGAGAAAATGGAAGAAAAGAGGCAACAAGAAGTTAAAACAAAATTACAAAGTGCACCAGAAAAGAACGCCACTTAGTCAATCAGCTTAATCAGTTTCTCCTGGAGTAATAATTCCGTTTTGTTAAATTTTTCCTGCGTTTCCTGCTTTTCACAGAAACCAAATGGAGGATAAGAAAACGGTACCTCCTTTTGAAGATAAACTTTGGCTTGAAGGCAGCCAGTTTCCTCGACGATCAAAACGACGCCATGTTCAGACAATTCCACTATTGCGTCCTGAAATCGCAACATCAATTTACTTTCGCTAAGGAAAAATTGCCGGAAAATAACAGTTCACAGGAAACGAACGGTCGTTCCAGAGGAGGAAAGGGAAACCGAAAAACAAAAAAGACAGCAAGAAGAGAGAAAAAGCGTGTCGGCTAGGACCTGGTGGCGCTTCCATCGGACGGCAGTAAGTGCATCGGCAATACCTTGGACACTGTCCATCTGGCACACCAGATCCGGAGCCTCCGGCTCCACCGCCGATGAGCTCATTTGCTTCGCTTTTTTTTTTTTTTTTCGATTTCCCGCTCTTTCCCGCCAAGGAGTGAGCCCCTCTTTTAAAGAGACTTTTCGAGTTGACCAATAGCCCCCTTTTTTTTTTTGCAGCCATTATTATTTTTTATACTTAAGTAAAAAAAAAATGAAATGAAATATATATATTTTTATTTTTTTTAAGAAACACAGTTCTACGGTGGTTGTCGTCTGTTTTAAGAGCACCCTTCTTTCTTAACTTTGAAAGACGGGACGGAGTTAACACTTAAAAATTTAGTTTGGAAATTGTCATGTCGCAGTCGCTAGCAAGCACGGAGGCTCTTGACGTCCAATTAATAGCCCCCCGACTGAAGGGGGGTGAGGTTACTCAGTGGATAAAAATCAAAGCTTCAAGAGAATCTATATTTCCAAAATAGGTCCCCATTACATGCTCGCTCTAATTCCGGACAAATATCCAATAATTCTGCAACAGTATCTGCAGAAACTCCTGCTGAATCCATGAACACCCCCCCCCCCGGGGCCCCAACCGCCAATGTCTAAGCTGGTCACGCAAGAGGCCCCCCAAAAGAGCTCTTCATTGCGAGCCTTCCATATAGATCAACACGCACACACAAGCACGGCAAGCCCTGATTATCGAGGTGTTAAAAAAAAAATGCGTGAGACATCTTCAAATTATTCGACCAGTCCAGTCCCCCCACAGAGAAGAAGAGAAGGAAGGAAGGAAGGAAGGTAGAGCTTCTTCCTATTAAAGACCATCCAGAATATCGCAGGCTTGGGGGCAATCCTGCAAAGGGTGCAAGATATCGTCCAATGCCCCCACATTGCATCTTACACAATTTGACAAAACAAACAAGCCCCTTATCAATTGTTCCAAATTAGCGAGCGAGCAAGCACCCCCCCTGTACCATAAGAAAGTCTCGAACTTAACGCAACACCTTGAGTTTCGATATCTTCTTGGTCCATAAATGGTCAGAGAGCTCCAAGCTAGCGACATGTGGGAGTCATTCATAACTAGCACCGGGCGCGTCGAACTGGCTAGTTGGGCTTGATGACCCAGTCACCGTGTTATTACTCAATGAATGATAAGGAAGCACGTTGAAACTTCCTTAGCTTTCACTTCATTAGGATGAATCCATGGAATGAGTGAAGCTAAAGGTTAGGATGAGGCCCATCGATTAAAATAATGAGAGACTTGAGTGCTAGTGCCCACTCGAAACCCAAACCTTGACTCAAGGGCATCAATACTCTGCGTAATAGTCTTCCAAGCATGAGATTGTGAGGAAGGAGGAACCTGACCAAGCCTGGGTGGACGCAGATATCTACCACAAAGCAAAGAGACCCAGAGTTTCCGACCATCCCGAACCAGCTCCCCCTAAGTTTAACCAACATTGCCGAATTGTTAAGTTGACAAGATGGACTCCAACTTTGTCAAAGTCTGATGCCCAAATAAAGTGTCAAGTTATTCTATCCAGTTCTGCACATATGAAACTCGATAACCAAGAGGTTTGCATGGCGTGCAAAGGAATGGAAGAAAGACAGGCTTGCACCAAGGTCACACGACCAGCCAGGTTGAGGAGCTTCGATTTCCATGTCGATAAGCGTTGATGACCCTTATTGATGACGAATCCACACATGCCTTTTATGAGGTGACTACGGAGGAGAGGGACACCTAAATACTTCGCCAAGTCTTTAGTGAATGCAGAGTTGCTAATTGCTCTAATCTGATGAAGCACAGCACGAGGTACATGCGCAGAAACAATGGCCTGTGATTTAGATTCGCTAATCTTAAGCCCTGATGCCAAACAAAATTCGTCTAATGTCTCACATACCACTGGAGTCCCGTTGTCATGGCTTTGGAATATAGCAATAAATCATTCGCATATAGTAAATGAGATAGACCAGGGCCTTCTCTGGTACACTTGATTGACTGCCATTTCTTTTGTTGCAGCTTTTGTTGGATACAAAGAGAAAGGTAGTGTTTCAACCAACTTTAATAGGCTTTCTAAGACAAGAAGTAATAGCCATGTGCACATCATTATTGTAAAACAAAACAGAAAGCTCTGAAAGTCTTACCCATGCCAAGGTCAATCAACGATGAACAGTTAAGTAATGATCTTGAATAATCTACGGTCCATCATTTATCACCTTGTTTAAATTTAACCAATGAGAACCCACGTCCCAAATCTAGAATTTCTATGTCACCGAAAGGCGTCCATGACTACTCAAGCTTCCCAACCAAGAATTGATAACCCATAAGCTTAACCAAAATTTTCACCGCCAACGTCTTCCTTCATGGAGCACACAAAGAGTCCACAAGTTTCCTGTTCACCATTAAACATGGGAGTAGCGGATTAGCATCTTATACTCAACTAAAATTTTCTTAGCAGTAATAGGATCAATTCTTTGCAACTCTGTTGGAGGAGACTAATTCATATAGGACAGGACTAGGGTTATCCTAAAGAGCCACATCTAACATAACATGATCAAAAGGTTTGGCTGTTGATGCAAAACAGGGTTATAATGAAATTTGAAAGGGATTACTGCAAATCTTATATTTAATGTCATTTTCTTTAAGATAAAATTCATCTTCACTAATATGTAATAGAAGTTTATGAAAATTTTCTCATAACATAAAATAAAGTAAGTTTAATTACACTAATAAAATCAATCTTTTGATAAGGTAGTATATTTTTAGAATTATTTTCTAATTTATCTATAATATTTTTGCAACAATATTATGACAATAGGATTTTTAATAAAATAATGGAAAATTAAGAGAAGAAAAGAAAAACATTTTTCATATCTAGAAAAAGTGGCGGACCTTTGTATTTATAAAAATGGTAATAATTGTTTGTCAATAGACAACTTTTATTGCAACCAATATGTTCTAAATGTCATAACCTTTTGTCCAACAATCACAATTTTTTGTCTAACAATCATAACTTTTTATTCAATAATTATGATTTTTGCCCAACGGTTACAATTTTTATCCAATAATTATGACCTTTTATCCAATAGTTATAACCTTTTGTCTAACAATCATGACATTTTATCTAATGGTTACGATCTTTTATTATTTTGAATACTTTAACAATTCCTTACCATTTTCAAAATATAAAGAATATAATGGATTGTCTGAAATTCTAATAGTCATATAAGTAAAGTTGTCTTACAAATTAAACCTTTACATAGTAAAAAGTACATTACAATAAGTCTAAATAATATGGTAGACAAGTTTTGAACTAATTATTCTTATTGAGAAGTTATCCTTTTTATGAATATTTTTAAGTAAAATCCTTTAACTTGTTAGAATGACCTAAACATTCCATATATAGAGAGGTAGACTAGGGCCTCCACCGTTAAATACCTTTTCAAGTATATTAAAAGCCTTACAAACTCATCCTTTCAATTTACAGCTTAGCACTATATAACCATTAGATGAAAATAAAATTAATTATAGTGTTTCAATCATACTAATGATGTACTTTGACTTATTGAACTAAAGACTTAACATTATATCAAGTGTTGAGTTGAGTTTCTATCATTAGTGATTTGTATTTATAGGCTTAAGATTCACCCTTATAAGGGACAACATTAGACCTTTATCACAACTCCTCCCCTTTCTTTTCTCTTATCTTATGGTATTCTTGACAATCTCTTCTTAATTTATCCTTTCATGACTTTCTTTTCTCATATTATCATTCTTTTTTTTTTTTTGGTCTTTTTAAATGTAGGAATGTCATTAATCTCAAAGCTCTTTATCCTTCTCTCTCACATTTGCATTTTGATTTTTTGGTAACCATAAAATAAGAAATTGTAAGTTATTCTGTCGTTTATACCATTTTGCTAAATTCTTAGTTTAGAAAATATATTACTATAATTTAGGGTTACCTTTTTATTTGTGAATTTTGTTAAAAGAAATCTATATAATCATTAGGTTTTTCTAAAACTTTGTTAAAGTTATTGATTAATTATTTTCTAATGTTGGTATTTGCAATTATTTAGGATTTTTTTAATTGATTATTGATGTTGGTAATAAGTTGTAGCAATTGTTTTCAAATTAAAGTTTTTCAATTATAATGTATTTTTTAATCAATTAGTTTTTTTTTTAATTAATTTGTTGGATGTTAGTCATCTTAAAGTCCTATAAAGGGCTAATTTCACTTATCTTTTGTACTAGCTTGCCCTCAATAAGATAATGACAAAAGTGTTATCAAGAATGACCCATAAAAACAATGCTAAAGAGTTATTATAAGATATACAAACTAATTTATGTAATGGTCATTATTTAGGATATTTTAGAATTTCCCTTTTTTCGTTCCTTTTTTATGTAATGATCAAAAACATAAATTATTGATGTACTTTTCAATGTTAACAGATGTAAAATTTAAGCATAATGTTAAAGTTAATTTAAATGGTAGGGAAGGCTATTTTTAAGGAGCATGAACCAATGCCTTTAAATGGAAGAAAGGAAAAAGTAATTAATAACTTATATGTGATTATTGATGATGATTAGGGTGAAAATGCAAAGAAATCAAAGGTAGATGAGGAAGAACATAGAGTTAAAAAAGAAATCTTATTTTGTTTTGAAAACTTATCCATTTTAAGCTTTACTTAAATGAATTTTTTGTCCACAGTCTAATCATTTAGTTGGTTTTTAATTGTTAGTTTAACAAATCTCAAAGTTATTACCTTTTATTTATAGCATCCCTTTAAAAAATGGGATACCTAAAATATTTATAGGCTATTAATACTGAGGAACAAAGAATAGAATAAAATTGAGAATGATAAAAAGCAAAATTGAAATAAAATTGTAAAGAAATTTGCCCTATTAAGATGTATAACATAAAGCAACCAATAAGTTTTACTGCCATTTCTCTCACCAAATTTATTTCATGCTAAAGATTGAACCTTAAAATGCATTAGAGCCAAAATTTCAATAATGAGAAAATTCCTTAAACAATTATCAAAGCTATGTTAAAAATTTATGGCCTCTGTGTTAAGCCATTAATTAATATATTATAATCTCTTATACAAAATGTGAATATAATATCCTTAGTGCTAACCCTTGTGATTTGATTAAAATTGTCTTAAAGTTTTCATGGTTTTTTATGATAATTGTTTATTTATGATATAGCCACAGTTAAATCATTTTTTATTACAAGCTTCCTTTTGCCTAACTTCATTTACATTAAAAAGACAATAAAGTTCTAATAGTTTCCACCTTAGCTTTATTAGGAAAAGCTACACCAACTGGCTTTAAGAACAAACATCTTAGGAAATTATTCTTTCAAAGGCATTTCCTTTACTTAGGTAGGATTCCAAAAGTTTACAATCTTGTCATCACTAAGAAAGAAAATAAAATTGGAATGAATTGTTTTTGTAGATTTACCTTCTTCTTTAGCAATAACATAAGTAGACCTCTATATAAACAACATTTTAGCTAAGTTATAATGGCATAACCACTGCCATAAGGGTTATTTACCATACCTTCCTTGTAATACTTTCACCTAAAGAGCTTTTTTTTCATTAGTAATTCTTCATGACCACTTTGTCATAAGATCACCAATAGTATCTATTAGTCTACATATTCCTAAGCTACCATATTTCATGCTTCTAGGCAACATTTTTATCCACCCAATCACCCTTTTAGAGCCTTAAATAAAGATAAGTAATAAATAAGTAATGAAATTAATCTCGCTATGCTTAGTAATTATTTGCATCTCTACCTTGCCAATCTTGTTTTGACTTTCCAAATAATTGGATCTCATAATGTTTTTGATCTTGAGTTAATTACAAAAGGTAAATTAAAGCATTTAATAAGTGGTGCCCTTACTTTGCATTTCTAAAAGCTTTGTTAATTATCAATGGTGTTTTGATCATTTTAAAAGTGTATAATCATGATCTTATGATAATTAATTTTAAGTGAGAGCAACACTAAAAATATTTTAACACTTTTTTACAATTTTTAATTAAGTCAAAATTCACATAATTAAATAAATAGTATCATTTGCTTATTGTAAATGAGAGACAACAATCCGTCTCTAAGTCGCAATACCTTTCTTAAGTAAAAAAAATATCTTTTACTCTTTATTATACCATTATTTCTAATAAGGTGAAAATCATGTTGACCTAAAATAGCCATTAAGCAACATGATATTAATACATCTTATCACCTAAATAGCCATCGATGATGTCCTTAAGGTTTTGTCTGAATTAATTTTTGCAAATATGTTCTTTCCATTAATTTTAATTTTTTCCTTTTATTTATTTTGTTTTAGCAAATATCTCATATTTCTCCAAATTTTTAAAAGTTAAAGATATAATCAATTTTAAGTTTCTCACTCTTTTAATAGGCTGCATGCTGTCATGGATCACACATTCAAAAAATTAATAGCATAAACAAAATAAAAATATATTTCGTTCATGATTTTAAATTTTTTCTTGCAATACGAAATGTTTTAGCAATTATTCCCAGTAAAAAAATTCGTGTTCAAGACTGCACATTTTTCCCTAGGATTGGGGGCTGCCCAATAGATTTACAAGACTTGTTGCATTTGACAGGAGGTTAAATATTAGGATTAAATAATTACAGGTTTTTTTTTTTGGGGTTGGGGTCTTCGGATGATTCTGATGATAATTACAGATTGTTTCCGTGGTAAAAATAGTAATCACAACAAGGCAGTTAACAGAGGAAAAAGAAAGGTCAAAAACGGGGCTAATTCAGTAATTTCGCAAATCTCACTGCCCAAGCAAGCGGCTCCCCCAAAAGGGGCAAACGCTTCGTGCCTTTCTCGCTCCGTCGCGTCCGATTCTCTAAAACCCGATTTTTCGGTTCGCCCCTTTCTTTGTCGTGACCGTACGAATTCATACTTTCCCTCTCTAAGATTTCCCTTTTTTTTTTTTTCTCTCTCTCTCTCTCTCTCTCTTAATCTGGGGTTTTATGTCTCCCCTCCTAAAACCCTAATTTTTCTTTTTCTTTTTCTTTTTCTTTTTTTTTCTGCGTTCTCGTACAAATTGTTTAAATAATTGCGTACTGTATACGATAGAAATGGATGGAGCAAGCAAGGGAGGGGGTGCGGATGCCGGATGCAGCGGCGATGCCTCCACCATTGCTGCGGCTGCAGTGCCGGTTTCGATTGCGACGTTGGCGAATGCCCCCCCTCCGTTCCTGAGCAAGACCTACGACATGGTGGACGACCCGGCCACCGACGCGATCGTTTCTTGGAGTTCGACCAATAATAGCTTTGTGGTATGGAACCCGCCGGAGTTCGCGCGTGACCTTCTCCCCAAGTACTTCAAGCACAACAACTTCTCCAGCTTCGTTAGGCAACTCAATACCTATGTATGGATTCTAAAGGATTTAAAATTTTTGTTTGTTTTGTTGGAGATGGTTTCTTTTCTTTTCTGTTTTTTTTTTTGGTAATTGATCGGATTCTTTACCTTTTCATTTCCCTTTTAGTTGTTGGTGATTTTTTTGCTTTCTTACCGTTGGTTTTATTGTTTGGATGTGTTTGTAATTGTGCCTTTGTAGTTTGGAGTCTTAATGTAGAAAATATGTCAGGATTGTGGGTTGGAGTCTGGAATTTTGGTGAGGATTCATGTGTTTATGTTGAATAACGATGGAGTCTGTATGTTTAACTCTTTGGCATATCTTTGTGATGGGCTAATGTAACATGCTCCAAATCCTGCACTGGATTGCTGGTGGTTGCATACATTTATAGTTTTAATTTTTGTTTTCAAGATGGCCTTGATCTATGGGTTATGTACCTTGGCAAATCCTAATGCCTTGGCATTGATGGTTGTGCTAAGGAAGAAAGAAATTTTAACTGATTTAATCCTTTAACTTCAACGCGCTCTCTCACCCTCTCCCCACTATACGTCTAAGTCGAGTGACTGTCAGCCATGATCGTTGATTATCCACACTGATCGTAATAAAGTAAGAGTCTGGTTTTTGCAGATGTATATTTTTTGTGTTTAAGACTAGGATATTTGAGAAATACACTACACACTTGATGAGGAAGCTGAGCAATGCATGAGTTGATGGTCATCTAATATTAAGCGGAAGTCAAAAAGGTGAACCCTCAAGTTGGATTTGTTTTTATGTCTATCATATAACTTCAGCTGGTGATATCTATCTTGTTGGTTGTATTTGCCAGGAATGGTAAAAAAGAACCATGACTAATCTGCTTGCTGTTCTTTAGAGTTATTATCATTCGAGAATATATAGTTTGTCCATTTATCTGGAATGATAGATTTGCATGGACCATAATGGGTGTTACTTGTGAGCATTTGATGATTTAATTTTGTAACAGGAAAGAATCTAGTCACATTGTGAAAATCTTTCTGTTGTTGCTGGAAGAGAAAGAGAGAGAATATGTGCTTTCTTTGACTCCCTATGTTGATCAATTTCACTTTTGAACATGGGATTGCTTTATTTAAATCTCTTTGAAGGGATTACAAGTTAATTTATCTTTAATGTTTAAGACTGACAGTGGATTTCATTGCAGTAAAATGATATAAAATCCTGCCATTTGGTTGCTTAAAAATCCAGGAGCAAAACAATGATAAATTTTCTCAGCAACATTGTCTTTCTATTGTTTTTGAAAATTTAGGTAAATTCAGATGGATCTAAAAGGTTTTATTTTTCCTTATGTCACACAATGGCTATATTATAAGTATAGATTTTCAATATGGTCTCTTCTGGTATTTTTCTCTGCAACCAATAAAACAGAAATGAAAAAGGGGAAAGAAAGCATGAATTAGGTTGATGATGTCCTGATCACTGAGTTCTTGATGGTTGGATTGTTGAACTCCACTGTCATTTCGAAAGAATATACCTATTCTCATTTTGGAGGATACACAAATTGCAGAATTCAGCAAGAACCAACTTTAAATGTGGTCAATGAAATTTTGATTATCCTTTGTGATAACTTTGCTGCATAATTATATTTGGGATGTGGACTTGCTCTCTTTACTTATTTATTTCCTTTAGATTAGAAGAGTACCAACTTTATTTTGATTCAAGTGAAGTTAAGATTATTAAAGTGAGTTTTGAACATGTTATCTGGTGAGTATTTGGTAAAAAGTAGGAAATGAAAGTAGTGATAGCAATGTTTTTCATGACTTGATTGAAAGATTGCATTTGTGTGTGTGTTTTAACGGTAAATACTAAATATATCTAGTTGTTGCTTGACATGCTACATACTGTGTTGTGTGTAATGTGTGTAATTAATGAGTTGGAATGTCACCAATTCCACTGATTCAGGTTAAGCATTGCCCTTGTGATTGCTAAGTGATGTGCACTGTGCACTGGTATATTACATGGTTTCAATGTTAGTGCCTTGTGGATTCGTATTTTTTTTGCCCCTGAAGAGATTTAGGGAAATAGAATTTGTTTAGCAAAAGAAGATGCTGCAATATTTTTTCTTTATTGCGTATTGTCTCAATCATTCATGAGTGGATTTTTACTAAAGGTGGAACCTTACAGTTTGTGCATGAGTATTTTCATAAAAGAATGAACTGAATACCCAAATAACACACTGATGTGTGGATTCTTAATATCAGTGTGATCAATGTGCCCCCTACAGTGAGGACATTACTTGGTGCTGCTTTCTTTTTTCTTCCTTACTGAAATGAGAAACGGGGGGAAAATCAAGAGAAGGATGAGGTCAGGATAACAAAATAACTGGGTGTTGGGGAATGGAAATTAAAAGTAGAATGATAAGAGGATTGAGTGTATCAATAGAAATGGATAGGAGATGGAAAAAGGTGAATAGGAAGGAGATGGAAAAATCCAGGAGCAAAATGAAGATAATTTTGGGTAATTATTTTGTTTTTTTAATTTTTTCAAAGTTTAGGAACACAGGCCTATAAATTCAGACAGATCTGACAAGATTTCATTGTTGTGTCTGTCACACACTGGCTATGCTATAAGGTTTTAATATGGTCTCTTCCTGTATTCTTCTCAGCAACAAATGAAAAGAAATAATGGAAAACAAAGCATGACCCAGGTTGATCATGTCCTGATCACAGGGCTGTTGATGGTCTGATTTTTGAATTCTACTGTCATTTCAAAAGAAATTGCTTATTCTCACTTAGAAGGGTATGCAAATTGAATAATTCAGCAAGAAATGGGATCAGTGATATTTTAATTATCCTTTGTTTTAATTGTGGTGCATAATTATGTTTGGGATGTGGACTTGGCCACTTATTTATCCTTTTCAGATTACAAGAGCATAAATTTTAATTTAGTTCAAGTGAAGTTAAAGGTTATTAAAGTGAGTTTTGAAGATGTCATCTAGTGAGTATTGGGTAAAAATTGGGGAATGAAAGTGTTGCTAGCACGATTACATTTTTCATGGCTTGCACCAAAGATTTTGTTTGTTTTTCTCTGTGTTTTCTTTAATGGTGAATACGAAACATATCTAGTCATTGCTTGACATGCTGCATGCTGTGTTGTATGTGGTTAACCAGTTGGAATCTCACTGATCTCAGGTTAAACATTGCCCATGTGATTGCTAAATGATGTGCATGGTGCACTGGTTTATTACATGGATTCAATGTTAGTGCCTAGTGGATTTAAATATTTTTCCCTTGAAGAAGTATAGGGAAATAGAATTTGTTTAGTTAAAGAGGTCAACCCAATATTTTTGCTTTATTGCATATTTTCTCTATCCTTCATGAGTGTGGATTTTTATTAAAGGTGGAATTTTGGAGTTTGTGCATGAGTATTTTTGTAAAAAATGAATTGAGTAACCAAATGATGACACACTGAGCTGTGGATGTTCAAAATCAATGTGATCATCATGGCACCCTACAGTGGGGAAATTACTTGGTGCTGTTGTCTTGTTTTTTTTTTTTTTATACTGAAATGGGAAAGAGTGGAAAAAAATCAAGGCCGAAGTCAGGATAAAAAGGGAAACTGGATCTTCAGGAATGGAATTGAAAGAAATCGAATGAGAAGAGGATTGAGTGTATGTGTTGAAATGTACAGGAGATGGGAAAAGGTGAATGGTTTTCAGCTCTCTCTCTTTACCCCCAACTCTATATGTTTTTTTGTTTGCCTCTGTTTTGGAATTCTAAATGTAGCTATGAGACCTAAAATTTATTGTCTTTGTAATCCACGCCATTTTAGAATGATATGTTGCTTGAACCTCTCTGGAATAGCAGAGGATTTTAGTACATATTGGTGATTTTATGCTATTGTGTTTATTCTATTGTAGTACAAATATCTATTTGGCACTACCAGTGAATTATGCATTATACTTTTTTAGAGCTTATGTAGTTTTAGCAAATATGGCTAATGAAGTTTGGGGCTTTTTTTTTTCTCTGATTTTGTTAATCAGGGTTTCCGGAAGGTTGATCCAGACCGCTGGGAATTTGCCAATGAGGGTTTTTTAAGGGGTCAAAAGCACCTGCTTAAGAGTATAAGCCGGCGAAAACCTGCCCATGGACATGGACATCAGCAGCCACAACAATCCTCTGGACATGGATCTTCTTCTCTAGGTGCTTGTGTGGAGGTTGGGAAATTTGGCCTAGAGGAAGAGGTTGAGAGGCTTAAAAGGGATAAGAATGTTCTAATGCAGGAACTTGTTAGGTTGAGGCAACAGCAACAGGCTACCGATGGTCAGTTGCAAACCATGGTGCAAAGACTTCAAGGGATGGAGCAGCGGCAGCAACAGATGATGTCATTCTTGGCAAAGGCTATGCAGAGCCCTGGTTTCCTGGCGCAGTTTGTGCAGCAGCAAAATGAAACCAGTAGACGCATTTCAGAAGCTAACAAAAAACGGAGGCTCAAGCAGGAGAGTGTTCCTGAGAATGAGAGTTCTAGTTCTCTTGATGGACAGATTGTTAAGTATCAGCCCCAGATGAATGAAGCAGCAAAAGCTATGCTTAGGCAAATCATGAAGCTGGATAGTTCTTCTAGGTTGGAGTCTTATGACAACAATCAAGATGGTTTTCTGATTGACAATGGGTTATCTTCATCCAGTGCATTAGACAATGGGAGCTCTTCAAGCCGTACATCAGGAGTGACTCTTCAAGAGGTCCCACCAACTTATGGGAAGTCCACTTATATGGAGGCAGCTTCAGGGATATCAGGTCATGGCCCTTCATATATCTCCCCCAGCATTGCTAAGTCTGAAAAGGCTACCGCTCAGTTTCCTGACATAGGAGTCAGCACGCAAGAGGTACCCACAATCTCTATCCCTCAGGTAGATGTAATCATGCCACAGCTTTCTCAAAAACCAGACATGGTTTCAGATGGCATTACTGATATTTCTGCTGAAGATTTCATGGAACCTGTGACAGAGAATGATGGATTTATGGATCCAACATCATTTGGAATGAATGGGACAATACCCTTAGAGATTGATAGCATTTCCCCTGATCCAGATATTGATGCATTGCTTGAGGATTCAAACTTCTGGAGTGAGCTTCTTGTCCAAAGCCCAGTAGCTGATGATATGGAATCAAGCTCTACAGATGGGCAGACCAAGGGAAATGATTTGCAGAAAATGGAAAGTCGGTGGGACAAATCTCAACATGTGGATCTGCTTACGGAACAAATGGGGCTTCTCTCCCCGGAGACTGAGAAACTTTGAACTTTTTTAGCAACTGTACATTTCTAGCACATCAATTAAGGTGACCACTTTAGATACCATTGTAAAATCTGTGACACTATGGTCTCGTTCTTTTGCCTGTTGAACAAACAGACAATGTCTTTTGGTGCCTGTTTACCAATGTTTTTGTTCTGCACATATGAAGACCAAATGTCAGTTCTCTTTTTCAAATTCTAGTCCGAAATTTTCTCTGCTCTGATTTTGATATGAAGTCCAAGATCTCAAAATACCCAGCAAATTTTCAGTGATTGGACTCGCTTCTTGTCAGTGTTCACAGGTTTTGCTAATTATAATATCAACAATAGATTTTGGAATGGATGTATAATGTTACATTAAGTTAGCAAATGCTAAATTCTAGTCAGTTGAATCTCTTTCCCTTGGTCAGACCCTAAGCATCTATTTGAATTCAATGTGAATGATTAACTTGACATGACTGGTCAAATTATTACTAACATGAGAGCAGCATAATCTACTTTTTAAGTCTTTTGATCTTTGTGGTCTCTATGTAGAGTCGTGCTCCTGCTTGTGGCCTTTGTTCCGAGGCATTTATGGCCCATTTGAATGTTATCATTTGCTCTTATGTCACTGCAATCTTAAGTCTAAATGTTTGATGGTGCATATGACGATTACCTTCTTGGAATGAAATAGTCTTGCACTTTGTTTATTGAGATGGGAGTGGTTGGTAGGTCAACTCATCAACACTCCTGCACCATCCTCAATTCATTTTTAAATGGACATACGTGGTTTCCACTGCTTGAGAATTGATGTTTCATCACTCATCTACACTTTTAGGCCAAGTGTCATGAAGAGTAAAGGAAATGGAGTTTGAATATGTTAGCCACCACAGGTAAGTTACATAATTGGATGCCTTAGTTGTCTAAAATTATTCAAGATCATCTGTATTGTGCAACTAGAATATGGAAAGTGCAGCTT
Organism: Ceriops decandra; assembly: GCA_020615895.1. NCBI lineage: Eukaryota > Viridiplantae > Streptophyta > Magnoliopsida > Malpighiales > Rhizophoraceae > Ceriops > Ceriops decandra. The sequence continues at coordinate 3,639,699 of JAHLGO010021098.1, forward strand.
TTGATCAACATAAAACTGGAAGTATTCTTCTCTTTTCTTGATCTTGCATCCTTGAGAGAAGGTTGAGTTGTAATATAATGATAAAAGTTACTTTATTGTAACCTAGAAGTCACAAGTTCAAGTCATGGAAGGCTCCGTGCATTTGGCATTTTTCCGGACACCTCAATGTGGAAGCCTCATGCATGTGGAATGCCCTATTTATGTCCTAAAAAATAAATGTGATTTTAGAACGAACTCCTTCAGTTGACAATTGTGGTTATTCAAGACTAGCCTATCTGGTACTACAAAAAGAGAATAGACTATCCAGGCTGCTTGGTTTGATGTTAGGAAGTTTTCAAAGGAGTCAATGTTATTATTTAAATGATTAATGAGAAATCATTATTCAGAAGTCATGGGTTTGTACACCTTTTGGTGCTCTGTTCATTCTGATAACGTTTAGACAGCAGCTTGAAAGTCCCCAGATTTTCTTGGTTAGACCCGTGGTTACGAATTATGCTAGTGCTTCCCGAGTCTGTCAAAATCAGGGCTAGTCTGCAGAATTTCATTTGACAGTGGATTTGGAGATAGCATTGGAATAAGGAGACTCAAATATCAAACCCATTGCAGGTGATCTTTTTGACCTTTTGGTGCTGTAATTTTGTGTCATTTGAGGGCAGATGATTCTGAGACTTTGATGGACGGGATTCATCTATGAATTTTTGGTCTGAATGGATGAAAGATACTTGTACAGCCTTTTAAGTTCTTGGCTAGTTGTCTGGTGGTGACAGGTTGCCTCAGTATTTTCTTTATGGAGTCTTTGGTCATAAACCTGTACAGATGGAGTCTTATGGCTAGTTGTCTGTACAGATGCAGAGGGAAGGCGGCCCACTTACCCAAATTCTTGTATCGGGGAGACGTGTATCGAGGCTCCCTTTTTAGAGGGACTCGATGGATTTTCAATCCACTCTGTGCTTTAATTTGATGTGGTTATATGTAATATTGTTCGTTGGATCAATAGCTGATTGAATACACCCATAAAAGAAAAAAACAAAAACAAAATAAGAGTGATACATGTTTTCAATTGCACGTAATATCAAATAGATTTTTGTCAGTGCCCAAAGTGGGTATCATGTAGATATTTAATAAAACATTGATCTCATTTCTATGCTAATATGGGGAACAGTAGGATCACATTAACATTGTTTAAGGGCACAAAATAGCAGAAGTTTGTGTTTGCAAACTGTTTCTGGTACCTTACAAACTGACCATAATGTTATATTTATTATGGGAAGAGCGGCTGTTGCATGGCTTTGGCTTTGCCTTAACGGATATTTGATCCTAATTTTCTGCTCTATGTATACCGCCGCCAGTCTTGTTATGACAATTTGTTTCAGTCGTTAGGTGTCTATTGCCTCTCTCTCTCTCTCTCTCTAGAAATGCACCCACACTTTGCTTATGGTTGATGGACAATTCCAATGTGTTCAGTTTCAAAAGACAAATATATGTATATGGTCTCACGTGTTAAATAAGCAGTTAGTAAAAAGTACAGATGGCAACATAGAATCTCATTCGACTACCTAACTTGGCACACTTGCCAGACATTGGCAATGTACATCTCCAGAAAAACCTCACCTGCCCCCGTGGATTCTGGGATTGTCCGGACCACTTGTTTGCTCTCTTTCATGCCAATGCAAGCACGTGTGGTTTCTCCAATTGCTTTCCAATCCCATTTCATTTAACCGTCTGATTGATTTATATATTTGGTATGTTCCCACAAGCAATGGCAATGTTTGTGAATGATCATTTAGTGAAGAGAGGAACCAGAATAGTGTTGGTTTTGCAAAGAGTGTGTCAATGGCATTGGTGAGGGAGAGAAGGAATCAAAAAGCACTCAGGTTATCCCTGCCGCCACCAATACCAGCCGTCAACTTCCACCATCAGACGCGCCTTCCATCATTGTTCTCTACAGTCAGTCCGGACTCCCCAGGTATTGAAAATCTCTCTGAACTTGAAAAATTGGCTGTCCTTGGTCATGGCAATGGTGGCACAGTCTACAAAGTACGCCACAAGTGCACTGCCGCAACGTTGGCATTGAAAGTTCTGCGTTTTGATCAGGATGCCGTTGCTGTTCGCCAACAGGCTGTGCGGGAGGCAGAGATTGTTAAGCGTGTCAATTCTTCTTATATCGTACGATACCATGCTGTTTTTGATAGCGAAGATGAGCTGTGCTTTGCAATGGAATACATGGAAGGAGGGTCGCTGCATGATGTTTTGCTTGTACATACAGTATTGCCTGAGGATGTTATTTCTGGCGTGGCATGGTGCGTTTTGCAAGGGCTTCAATATCTGCGTGGAATGCAGATAGTTCATGGTGACATAAAACCCTCAAATCTTCTGATAAACTCCAAAGGGGATGTGAAGATTGCAGATTTCGGTGTGAGCAGGATTGTGATGGGTAGGCACGATGCACGTGATAGGTTCATGGGCACATGTGCGTACATGAGCCCTGAAAGGCTTGATCCAGAGGGTTGGGATGGAGATAATGCAGATGGATTCGTAGGGGATGTTTGGTCACTTGGGGTCGTGGTTCTGGAGTGCCTAATGGGTCATTATCCATTGATTGGTTATGGAGAGAAACTAGACTGGGCGGCCTTGGTTTGTGCAATATGCTTGGGGGAGAGATTGGACATGCCAGAGAATTCGTCCAGAGAGTTAAGAAATTTTGTGAGGAGGTGCCTAGAAAAGGATTGGAGGAGGAGAGGAACTATAGATGAACTTCTCGATCATCCTTTTGTCAGTAGGATTCACTGTGTGTCTACAAAGGGGCTGTTTGATTTTGCATTGCGTGGTTGAGCTGTTTCTTTTCCGTCTTCAAGAACAAAATCAAACCCATTTGTTGACATAACTTTCCCTTGGGGACAACTCAACCCGTCCTATTTTCTCCTTTAATTCCCAAGCCATTTTGCTTCCCTCCGTGTTAACGAGTCTCTTTGAACTTCTCTCATGGATTGCTTCAAAATCTAAGGAAGAAAAGTAAAAAAAAAAAACTAAAAAAACGAGTCGAGTGACACTTTCATGCGTAAAAAATAAAGCGACGTTATAAAAAGACAAATACTAGACTTGCTTTCCACCTCAACCGTTGTTGAAATAACACACACTAGCTACTCAAGACCAAGCTTATTTAAATGTCTCTTGTTCATAGTATTATCACTTGATTGAGAGCTTAACTTAATCCTAAAATAAATGCAAGTTTGCATTTTTAAGGCAATGGGAATTTGTATTGACAGAAGAAAGCCATAAAGCCATAATCATGCCAAGCACCGAGCCATAATCATGGGTGCCAATTGGAGACCCTTCGATGGCATCGGCCTTAGAGACAAGGAGCTCACGCCAATATCCAAAACTTCCAGCAAAGTGTTCTCATTCCAATCACCTCGATGAGATCACAATTGAATTATACGGGCCTTAGATTATGAACATTACAATAGGGACTCGATTTGGGAATAGAAGCATGCAATGGCTTTTACTCAAAACACATTTTACCAGCACTGAAGCAAGGAAAGAAGCCCAATATCCAATTGCAAGGATAGAACTTAAAAATGTAACTTCATTATTTACGCCTGATACGCGGTCAAAGAAAAGTCCATTTGAAATGCACAAATCCTAAGAGTTGCAATGCTGTAAAGATAGCAAGAAGATGCTTGTTAAATGTTGTATCAGTTAAAACCTGAATCTTTCCCCTTTGATGAGTGTAAAATGAGCAACGAAAAGATCATCAGAACCGGGATGTTGAAGATCTATTCTACATATATTTTTGAGCTCATTTTACTGCAGCAACACAGCTCTTTGGCTTCAAACGTGTAGAGATAATTGAATTAGAATCCTGCAAACAAAACAAGCAGAGTAGTTCCAAACAATCAATTTAACAACCAAAACTTGTGCTATCAACAAATGCCTCCGGGGGAGAGTTGCAGTTTAGACTCTGCAAAAACCTGTTATTCTAGTATTAAACATGCAGCAGAACTCCCATAAGGTAGAATGAATGCATGAGAGCATTTAACAGTATTACAGAACAAATAGGAAATAGCTAAAAGACAAATGCATAGTAATTTTAGGTTGCATTCCTCTTAACATGGTGAATTGCAGGAAAAAAGAGAAGCAAGAAGATGATACTCAACTGTAATATACTAACTTAAAGCTTTAAAAAAATTTAAAGCAACAGATGTCTAATCTCATGGGCCCATAAATAGCTCTGTGAAGACAAATAAATACTATGAGCCAATATTCTTAGGGTTGTATACATTTCACCACAATAAAACAGGGCAATTAGCAACCCAGCCAAACAACTAAGAGAAAGTGTAAAAAGTGAAACCAGCAATATAGTCATTCCAACAATTCCTTCATCAAAGAAGCTGTGTGCACCTGAATAAGATAGAATAAAAAATAAGTTCAACTTAAAAGCTTTCGGATAGAACATTTTGACCAAGTACACATACAAAGATGATGGTACTATCAATTAAGCGGGTATCATGCATTACATTTTGTTGAATATATGTTCTGAACTGACATTACTATTGAAGTTTGTTGAGTTCAAGTTAAGACCAACTAGGAGGTCTATAAAGCAAAGAAAAACAAAAAGGGCATTGCATGAGAGTCCCACATTGTGGGGTTTAGGGAAAGGCCAAATGTACCCAACGTTATCCTGTCTTTATAGGGAGGATATTTCCGAGACTTGAATATGGAGGTCACAATAAAATAACCTTAAAATTAGACTAAGGTTCATGCTTCTAAAGTGTGGAAAAGAAAACTAAATAAAAATAATCTGCCAGGAATGCAGGCATATAACTAACCACATTTAAAGAAGCAATCTATAGTCTACAGAAAATTAGTTTTTGATTAGCAGTACCAGTGTAAGACAGAGGAGGGAAAAAAAAGGATGCTTGAAGATGTACTTTAGCTCAAGAAATGTTAGGAACATTGATCTTAATGTAAGGGATGTGAGCTATCTTAGGCCAGTCCTCCTCTTTATCTCGTTGACACCTTTGTTCCAGCAAAGGACAATTGTAAATGGACAAGGAAAAAAGTGAGGAAGGTAGCCCCTCATTAGGCAAAGCCTCGAGCTCATGGCAGTGAGCAATTGTCAGTTCCCTTGAGAGAAGTGAGCCATTGAATACCTTTATACTCAAGAAATTTTAGGTTTTGAAGGTTTAAGATTGCTAGAGAGGTAAGAGTGGAAGGCAGTATTGTTTCCTCTGGGAAACATTCCACGCATCTGTGCATATCAGTTATAAAGTGTGAGAGAGAAGAAAGCATCTGTAGATTCCAATGCATCCAGCCAGCAACAAGTTTTTTGCAACTTTGAATCTCAATTGACTCCAATTTGAAGGGTAGACCGCTGTCTAGAAATGAATCAAGTTTTGGACATTTATCAATTTTTAAAATCACAAGTGAATGGAGAAGCAAATGCATGCATTCAGGCAGGGACTTTAACTTGGGGTAACCTTGTAATTGAAGCCGGGTTAAATTTGGAGCACACAACCCTCCTCTGGGAAAACAAACTAATTTAGGGCATTTCTTAATGACTAAGGAATTCAAGGATGTCAACTCGCTGGTAATTTCCTTAACTAGAGAAAGAAACTAAAGAATTCAACATTTACTTAAATAAAGGGCTTTCAACTTAAGGAATAACTCCAATGGAAAACAATTCAGTGAAAAACCATTTATGACTTGAATTTTCTTTAAACTGGCATAAAAACCATCCATTTGCTCCATCCCTTCAGGAAGAAAATCCAAGGACTAGAGTCCATAAACCACTAGATGGCACAGCTTAAAACACAACTTCTTTAACTGTATATCTCGAGAAGTGTCAGCTAACTTCATTGCATCCTTTCAAACTTTAGAACTTCAAGAGATCTAAATGGATTCAAAGAAGTTCCATAGAACCCAGGACCCATAACCATGACCCTATCAAATGCTTCAATCGAGAATTGTTTAAGAAATGCTAACTGCCCAAATGAAGGTAAGAACAAGTAGTACTGACATTTGCTAAGCTTTAAGGATACCATGTTTGAAAAGGAAGATTCTCCAAGCCAATCTAGAAATCTTGTACTCCCATAACCAACAATAGAAAGACTTTTAAAGTTTACATGAGGCTGCAAATGTTCAAGTACCACTCTTTCATAACTTGAATTCTCAGTTTCACTAGCCCATCTAAGTTTTAGCTTTTTAAGCTACTTTTTATCCTTTGAATTGGCTTCCAAAGCATCTTGATCATGAATAACATTTTGCATATTCCAAATGCAAAGTTCTCCTCCTAATCGCTGAAGATTCTCCAATTCTTTGATGAAAGACCCTTTACTTTTTGCTATAAAGAAATCAAATAATTCTTGAACTTTTGACAGTTTACCCATTTCTGTTGGCATTCCTTCCAATTTTTTTCCTCTAATATCCAAATAATACAAATTAACTAACATTACCATGTTGCTTGTCAACTCAACAAGGCCTTCACGCCTGTATAAGATCAATTTTTGCAAATTATACAAACTAAATATTGACTCATGCAACCTTTCAATTAATGCTCCATGAAGATTTAGATATCATAATTGCTTCAAGTTTCCAATTGACTCTGGCAATATGCTTAGATAATGGCATCCACATAAAATCAGTATTTCCAAATGATATAAATGGCTTATGAAATCAAACAACTTCTCTATGTAGACATTTTTTAGGTAGTTTATTTGTGTTGACTATTAATTATGGTGTG
>JAHLGO010021098.1:3669592-3703042 GCA_020615895.1 Ceriops decandra
ATTAAAGAAGCATTAAATGGGTTGATTGAGGACATTCAAGCTAATCAAGTTTCAAATGGTGCAAATTTAAGTTTGACAAAGAGTTTAGGTCTAATTAATATAATTTGAATACTTAATGAGTTAGATTAAGTAATAGCATTCACTCCTAAATAGAAGTTTATTGTTTGTGTTGAAATTTGTCCATAATTAGGAATTCCTCTAAAATAAGGATTTGTCCTAAGTAAGAATTTGTGCCTTAAGGATTACTATCATAGCCTATAAATAAGCACCCTTTGTAAGTTCTGGAAAATCAGACAACTTTAAGTGAAATAAAAAGGAAGGGGTTTTTTTTCCCTTAATTCTTTTGAGGACTAAAGAACTTATCAAGAGGTATTTCTTGTTGTGACATTCCAATTGACTTATGACTCCTGATTCCTTTCTTTTTTAGAGTGTGGCGTCTATATCCTTCTTAAATATCCTATGTTTGTGTTCCTTCAAATGGTGGGTCTAGGGTTTGTGTTATTAAACTCTAATTTAGCTTTCTTGGTTGTTTTTTGATTCCTTATGTGCATTAGGTCCCTAAGCCATGTCTTTTTAGGGTTTTCCACATTAAAGGTAGATCTAAGGAAACAACTAATTTATAAATTTCACAATATAGCTTGGGGGGATATTTTGGGGTTAAAGGCACTTATCATTACCTTAAGCAATGTTTGCACCATCCTAGCATGAAAAAGAGGTACAATAAGCCATTCAATAGTGTGAGGTCTATCAAATGTGCAAAAGAGAGAACATCAAATATCAAGGATTTTTAAAACCTTTGGTTGTACCTACTCAAGTTTGGTAAGATATTAGTATGTATTTTTTTAAAGGATTACCCAAGTCAAAGGGCAAAGAGCTCATACTAGTGGTTGTTGACTATTTGAGCAAATATAGGCACTTTATTGGACTTAGCCGCCCTCTATTTATCACCATGGTAGCAAAGGTGTTCCCAAAGCAAATTTTCATACTCTATGGTATGCCTAAGACCATAGTTTTTGAAAGAGACCAACTTTTTCCAAGTTTATTTTGGCAAGAGTTATTCAAACTCTTAAAACTGAGCTCTACATGAACACTACCTACCATCCCTAGTTGAATGGATAGATTGAGAGATCGAACCAATGCTTGCAATCCTATTTATGTTATATGACTTTCCATAGGCCTTAGTAATAGTATAGGTGACTCCATTTTATAAAATAGTGGTACAATAGCAGTTATTAGTCCTTGTTAAGAATGACATTCTTGCAAGCCCTTTATAGATGCCTTTCACCTCAATTGATTGAGTTACCTTGCCAGGAAACCAAGGTTGCAAGGGTGCAGTAGTGGGTTCAAAAGAGACAACATATGAGTAGGCTGTTAAAGGAGCAGGTTCTTAAAGCTCAAAACAAGATGAAACAAATAGTTGATAGGAAAAAGTGTAAATGAGTCGTTGAAGTTAGTGACTAGTTTTACCTTAAACTTCAACTTCATAGGCAAGTCTCAATGGCTGTCAGGAAGGATTTAAAGCTAGCATCCAAGTATTATGGACATTTATAAATAATGGAAAGAGTGGGACTAGTAGCCTACAAGTTGAAGTTAACCTCATCCTCTAAAATTCATCCTGTCTTTTATGTATCCCCGTTAAAGTGAGCAGTGGCTCAGCAACACCAGCTTATGCTGCACTTGCCTGTTGTTCCCATAGCCTTTTATGGGTTGTAATTGTTATCAACTAGATTTAAGTGTGCAAGAACGTAAAAGTCACATGGAAGGACAAGAAGGTAAAAGCCACGTAGAGGGGCAAAAATGTAAAAGCCACATGGAAGGGTAAGATAGTAAATTCGCCGCAAGTAAGCCCTAAATTGGAAGACAATTTTGTTTGCCAAAAAAATATACCGTCAAGAGAGAGAGAGAGAGAGAGAGAGAGAGAGAAAAGAAGACGTTAAAAGGGGGGTTGAACGAAGAACAGAGAACAAAGGTCAAGAGATGGCTGAAAAGTGAGCAAATCGAAGCCGTCCATAGGAAGGAAAAAAGAGCAGACCGGCAGACAAAGAGAGAGAAACCTGACAGCCAGACCAAAGGAGTTGACAGGAAGGAAAGAGAGAAAAACTCGATGGCCAAACCAGAGGAGTCGAAGGGAAGGAGAAAAAGAGAAACCCAACGACTATAATAGAAGAGTTGACGGGAAAGAAAGAAAAAGGAACCCAACGACCAATAAAGTGAGCACAACAAAGCACACCACTGACGGAAGGAGAGAGAAACCCGATGGCCAGAATAGAAGGTCGAAGGCCAATAAATAGTGACCTGCAGAAAAGGGAGAAAATCTGAGATAGGTGAGACCATAAGACGGTAAAAGTAGGAGTTGTGTGAAACAACGTAAAGAAGAAACTCAGTGAAGCATTGAAGAACTCAATGTATTTTCAGATTTCTTCAAGAGAAGTTAGAAAGCATTGTAGTGAACTTCTAAATGACAGTGAAGTAGCCTTTCAATTCAACAAAGGCAAAACAAACTATAAGAAGGGTTGACATAATAAGTGACACTCTTTGTATTATACTTGCTTAGTAATTGCAATAGTAAAAGGAGTAGAGGATTAAGACATCCATTGTAACTGGAATTCTTAAGTATAGTGGACAGTCTCAATAAGGGAGATTCCCTACCACCGTAGATGTACGTTATGTTGACAAAACCATGTAAATCTTGTGTGTCCTTAATTTGCTTTACGTTCTTTACTTGGAATTGAGTTGTGAATGCAGATAAAGTATCAACCAACCCATAACCTAACAAAGACCTAAATAAGAACATCTGAATTGTTTATTAAGTAAGGTGTCTGAAAGGTGACTTTGGGGAATAGTAATTAGTAAATAGCAATAAATCTACCTTAGTCGAGTCTGAGAAAGAGTTTACTTTTAAGAAGAGGTTGAAGTTGTTCACTTACCTACGAATTGCAAATTGTTGTGATATTGATTCACCTCCCCTCTCAGTATCACAAACTAGTAGATCCTAGGGAGAAGTCGGGAACTTTAATTGGTATTAGAGCACAGGTTCACCAATTTGAAACTTAACAGCTTGGTGTACTAGTTTGAAGGGATCTAGAAGTTTAATGTGTTCAGCATACTGAGAAATGGAAGTCGGTACCAGCACTAACACTACTTACAGTAAGAAGGTTCTAATCTTCAACGGAACCAACTACCATATGTGGAAAGTAAGAATGCAAGTGGTATTTGCAACCATGGGCATGAACATGGTGAAATGCATACAAAAGGGTTTTATAGCTCTAGAAGAAAGTAAAGACCTAACCCTAGAGGAGTTAAGGCAATTTGAGATAAATGGGAAGGCCTAAAACGTCATCATTTTAGCATTGACAGATGCTGAGTATGCTAAAGTTATGAACTATAAATCTGTCAAGGAGATATTAGACAGATTGCAGAAAATCTATGAAGGTGATGGTAGAATGAAGGAGGCTAAGCTTCAAGTGTTTAAGGAGAAATATGAATCTCTCAGAATGCAGAAGAATGGGGCAGTTCAAGAGTTCTTCACTAGGGTTATTGATGCTGTAAATGACCCGAGAAGTCATGGGAAGAACAAGAAGAACTCATCGATTGTGAAGAAAATTTTGAGAATTCTACCTTAAAGGTTTGCCTCAAAGGTAATAGCTATAGAAGAGAGTAGATATCTCAATTCTACATCTCTGCATGATCTCAAGTGCAATCTTATTACATATAAGATGAGGATAAAGTTAGCTAAAAGCTTTGCAACAATGAAGGTACCAAAGGAGGCAGCTTTCAAATTTATGAAGCATTTAAAGATAAAAGAAGAAGAAGAATTATCAAGTGAGGATGATGATGGTGATGAGGAAGAAAGTGAAGGTGAAGTGTTGGCCTACTACACAAAGAAATTCAATAAGGGGTCTAAGAAGGGAAAATGACAGTTGTCCTTGAGATATTATCGTTGTGGGCAGATTAGACACTTTGCTTCTCAGCGCAAAGTGAAACTTGATGATGAAGATAAGGATAGTGATGATTAGTAAAATTCAAGATGGAGAAGATCATCATTCAAATCAAAGAAGTCCAGCAAAAAGACTACCAACCCACAGAAGAAGAAGAGAGACTCATTTAAGAGTTATGTAAATCAGACAAAAGAAGCTGATGAGGAGGAAGATGAAGACTTATCAGATGAGCATGCCTTTATGGCATCAACTCAAAGTGGTAGTTCAACCTTTGAAGAGGAAGAGGAGGTTAATGAAGAAGAACCAGATCTTGAAACTAAGTTGGAAGTAGCTTTAAAGGAGATAATCAGAAGGGGTAGAACCATAAGAAGGTTGGAGGCCTATATAAAACAAGTTGAAACAAAGTCTGAGGAAGTTGAAAGACAAGAAGATGAAATAAAGGCTGACCATATTGACTTGAAGAGAAGATTTGAAAAACAAATCAAAATATGTGAAGACCTTATAATAGAGCTTGGCTTAAGGGCTTCAAAAATTGAAGAAATTGAGAAAGAGTTACTAAGACTTCAACAACAACTCAAAAGTAACAAAGAGAACTTGCAGAAGTTTAAAATGATAGGAGAAATAAGTTTTGCAAAAAGAGAAAAGAATGTAGAGAAAGTTTAGCAATCTGAGGCTGTATTGGTTAAAGAAAATAAGAATGTGCCACAGAAGTTGAAAAAAAAAGGTTGTGACTCAGAAGAAGATAACTGAGAATAAAGAAGATCTGAAAAAGCAACCTAGGGTGGCAAACAAGAAGAAAAAAAAGAAAGTTAGCCAATAAAGGGCTGCGATTGAATAGAAGAAGAAGAAGGTGACTGAAATGAAAGTCCCATAAGCAAAGAAGTCAGCTATATTGCCTACACAACAAGTGATGAATAGAAGAAGTCAAGCTGTGATCAAATCCAAGAAAAGGTAGTTTCAAGGTCATTACCTTTATTGTGGAGTTTAGGGTCATAAGTTGAGTAACTGCTGATGAAAAAGGCTAGTATATATCTCCAACTTGAGAAGATACAACGCTGCATACAAGGGGAGACAATACAAAACTTAGAGGAGAACACTTAACGTGAGTTCTTGCACATACTGTAAAAGGCAAGGACACACTGATGAGGATTGTTGGTAGAAGCCTAAACTAATAGTTTCAAAGAACAAGTTTGCTATATTGGCAGACTTGGAACAATGTGAAAGGTGCGAACAAGATGACCATAATGCCAAGAGATGCATGACACTTCTCCCTGAGCAAAAGAAGGCACTCAATGGAATAGTGAAAACAAACGATACAGTCAAAGCCTAGAAAAAGGAGAAAGCTATCTTTCAGCCAGTTTAAAAGAAGGAATATAAAGCAAAAAGGAAGGTGGCTCATATAGTTGAAATTGCACTAAAGGTTGACTACAAGGATAAGCAGTGGATCCTTGATAGTAGATACACTTCACACATGACAGGAGAAAAGAGTAAATTATCAAAGCTAAACAAATCAAGAGAAGGCAAAGTCAAATTTGGCAATAATGATTCACTCAACATCAGTGGTCAGGGGTTAGTCAATATTAAAAAGGGAAAGTTGAAAGATATTCTGCGCATCTGTTAGCCAATTATGCAACGATGACCACAAAGTGATATTCACAAAATCAGATTGTCAAGTAAAAAGTAAAGAAGGCAATATTGTTACAGCAAGGAAGAGAACAGTTGGAAATTTATACGTGATTGATAAGGACAAGACAAACAACTGTTTACTTACAAAGGTAAAAGAAAATTAGCTCTGGCATAGGAGGCTGGGACACTTAATATAGAAGAACATAAGGAAGCTGACCACTACTTATGCAATCAAAGACATTCTCAACCTCAGGAGAGAGAGAGAGAGAGAGAGAGAGAGATAGTATGTTTACTCAGCATGCTTTAAAGGAAAACATGTCAAAAAGTCATACAAGACTAAAGAGTTCAATTCTGAAGTAGTGTTTGACATTATGCATATTGATTTGTATAGACCAATAAGGACAAAAGGGTTAAAAGGTAAGAGGTACTTCATTTTGTTTGTTGATGATTATTTGAGAAGAACCTACCTCATGCACCTCAAATACAAGTTAGAAGTTTTGAATTGCTTCAAGTGATACAGAGATTGGCTGAAAATGAGAGTGGAAGGAAGATCAAAGTATTAAGGTCAAATTAAGGCACTGAATTTACAAATAAAGTTTTTTAAGATTATCATGAGAAGCATAGAATTCATCATCAAATGGTAGCAGCAAGAACACCTTAACAGAACGGAGAGTTGTGGTTGAAATGGCGAGAACTCTACTGCTGAAATCTAAATTTCAAATAAGATTTTGGACAGAAGCAATATTTATAGTCGTGCATCTACTAAACAATGTATTACTAAGGCTTAATACTGATAAGACTCCATATGAGTTATGGAGTGGGAAGAAGATAACAACCAAGTAGCTCAGAGTCTTTGGCAGCCTATGTTTTGTGAAGAATAAGGAGCAAAACTTGGAAAAATTAAATGGTAGGTCTGATGGAGGCATCTTTGTGGGATACTCAGAAAAGACAAAAGGTTACAGAGTTTTCCTGCATAAGCTAGGAAAAGCAATCACTTCCAGTGATGTGAGAATAGATGAGAACTGGAAAATAATGCAGAATGGTGAAGGTGAGGACAAAGAAGAAGATGACTTCAATGTAGATGAAGAATCAGACCAACCTGAAGAAAATGAACGAAAAGTAAGTTCAGACTCGGAGAAAAGTGAGTTTGAAGATGAAGAAAGAGATCTTCTTACAACTAAGACGGTGCAAGGAAGAAAGACAAAGAAAACATGGATCAGTGCTCATGAAGGAGATCAGATCATAGGTGACCCATCAATAAGAGTTACAATTGTGGGAGTTACTACTTTATTCTTACAAGTTGAACCTAAATATGTTGAAGAGGCTATTTAAGACAAAGCCTGGGTCAAAGTTATCAATGAGGAGCTGGATCAAATTGAGAAGAATGATACATGGGAGCTAGTTCCAAGACCCACTAATAAGAGTGTCATAGGAACAAAATGGGTGTTTAGGAATAAACACAATAAAGATGGCAAGGTGGTGAGGAACAAGGCCAAGCTAGTTTGCAAAGGCTACACTCAAATAAAAAGGGTAGATGTTGATGAAACTTTTGCACCAGTAGCAAGGTAAGAAACTCTCAGAATGTTTTTAGTTTTGGTAGCACATAAGAGGTATAAAGTCTATCAGATGGATATGAAATCCGCCTTTTTAAATGGGCTCCTAAAAGAAGAAGTGTATATTGAATAACTCGATAAAGTACAAATCAGTGAGGATGAGACACATGTGTGCAAGCTGAAGAAAGCCTTGTATGGTCTTAAGCAAGCTCCAAGAGCATGGTATAGTAGGCTAGATGCGTACTTGAAAAGGTTGAACTTTAAAAGAGGAACAGTTAATAATAACCTGTATGTGTTCAACTCAGAGAAAGGCCAACTGATAACCATAATATATGTAGATGACATCATCCTTAGAAGAGATCACTCTTGCACATAAGATGAGTAAGGAATTTAAGATGCCATTAATTGGAGAAATGACGTACTTTCTTGAATTACAGATAAAGCAGTGTGAAAAATGTATATTTGTTTCTCAGATGAAATATGTCAAAGAGATGTTGAAAAGGTTTGGTATGGAGGATAGCAGACCTATCAGTACCCCTATAACAGTGGGCTATAAGTTAACAAAAGATCAGAAGGGAAGGAGTACAAGTCATACAGAATACAGGAAGATGATAAGGAGCCTTCTGTACCTTACAGCATCAAGGCCTAATCTTATGTAAGCTGTATGTGCTGCAAGCAAATTCCAAGCTGATCCTAAGGAATCTCATGTGTTAGCAGAGAAAAAAATCTAAGGTACCTTAAAGGAACACTGGAAATGGGTTTGTGGTATCTAGCCATAAATTCTATTAAACTACAAGTATACACTAATGCAAACTAGACAAGAAGTATAGATGATAGAAAATCAACCAGCAACTACAGCTTCTACTTAGGTTTAAAGTGTGTTGCATGGTTAATTAGAAAGCAAAATAGTGTTACTTTAAGCACAGCTGAGGCTGAGTATATGACTGCTTATGCAACATGTACATAGGTATTATGAATGCTAAGACAATTGGCAAACTTGGGTGTTAAAATGAAGTTACCAATGAGTGTACTTTGTAATAATCAAAGCACTATTGATTTTAGCAAAAATTCAGTTTAACATTCAAGGAGTAAGCATATTGACATCCGATATCACTTCATCAAAGATCAAGTGGAACAGGGTATAATTCAGTTGGAGTATGTTGAAACTAAAGATTAAGTTTTAGATATTCTAATTAAACCTCTATTCACAAAGTTGTTTGAAAAGTACAGATTGAGTCTATTTGTGCAAATGCCTCCTCAAGCCTAAAGTTTAGGTGAATCCTCCATATCTACTTTGCGATTTTTTCAGATTTGTAATTAGTTGGCAAAGGGGGAAAAAAGCAATAGTGCAGAAGGAACTATTAAGAAAGTGGGAGTGCATATTTAGGGGGAGTTGAAACTGTTGTATAGTAACTTTTATTATGAGTGTTACCAACAATTACAAAGGGGGAAATTGTTGTTCCTATAGCCTTGTATGGGTTGTAATTATTGTTAACTAGGTTTAAGTGTGCAAGAACATAAAAGCCACATGGAAGGATAAGAATGTAAAAGTTATATGGAAGGATAAAATAGTAAATTTGCAACAAGTAAACCCTAAATTAAAAGACAATTTTATTGGCCAAAAAAATATACCGTTAAAAGGGAGAGAAAGAAAAAGACACAAAAGGGGGGCTTAATGAAGAATAGAGAACAAAGGTCGAGAGACGGCCAAAAAGTGAGCAAATCAGAGCCGTTGATAGGAAGGAGAGAAGAGCAGACCGATGGACAAAGAGAGAGAAACCTAACGGCCAGACTAAAGAAGTCGACGGGAAGGAGAGAGAGAGAAACTCGACGACCAGACCATAGGTGTCAAAGGGAAGGAGAGAGAGAGAAACCCAATGGCTAGACTAGAGGAGTCGACAAGAAGGATAGAAAGAGAAACCCAATAGCCAGAACAGAGGAGTCGGTGGAAAGGAGAGAAAAAGGAACCTAATGGCTAATCAAGTGAGCATGGCAAAGCACACCATTGGCGAAAAGAGAGAGAAACCCAACGGCCAGAACAGAGGGTGGACAGTCGATGAACAGTGACAGTCAGAAAAGGGAGAAAATCTGAGACGAGTGAGACCGTAAGACAGTGAAAGTAGGAGTTATGTGAAACACGTAAAGAAGAAATTCGACGAAGTATTGAAGAACTCAACGTATTTTCATATTTCTTCAAAATAGGTTAAAGAGCATTGTGGTGAACTTCTAAATGGCAATGGAACAACCTTTCAATTCAACAGAGGCAAAACAAGTTAAAAAAAAGGTAAACATAGTAAATGACTCTCTTTGTATTGTAGTTGCTTAGTAATTACAATAGTGAAAGGAACAAAGGATTAAGACATTTATTGTAATTAGAATTCTCAAGTATAGTGGATAGTTTCGATATAGGAGAGTCCCTACCACTATGGATATACGTCATGTTGACAAAATCATATAAATTTCGTATGTCTTTAATTTGTTTTACGTTCTTTGTTTTGAATTGAGTTGTAAATATAGTTAAAGTATCAGCCAACCCATAAATAAGAACATCTGAATTGTCTATTAGGCAAGATGTTTATAATGTGATTTTGGGGACTATTGTAATTAGTAGGTAGTAATAGATCTACCTTAGTCGAGTCTGAGAAAGAGTTCACTTTTAAAAAGAGGTTGAAGTTGTTCACTTACCTATGAATTGCAAATTGTGGTGATACTGATTCACCCCTCTCTTAGTATCACAAACTAGTAGATCTTAGGGAGAAATCAAGAACTTCATTGCCAATAACAAGGCTTAAGAGTCAATTATTAGTAGAACCTTTGTAGTGCTGAGAAGAAGGGTGGTGAAGCAGCACAACAGAGCAATACCTCAAATCCTAGTCCAGTGGTCAAACCTATCTGAAGTAGAGGCTACATGGGAGGATTGAAGTTTCATCACGACGTAGTTTCCTTAGTTCTAGCCTTAAGGATAGGGCTTTGAAGGGGAGGACCCTATCAAGCTTGAAGGGCAATAGAGCAAAAGTGCAGGAAGGAGCAGAGGAAGGCAAAGCTATTAAAATTCCGTTGTAACAACTTACAAAGTTACGAGAGTCAAGAAACAGATGGTTAGGATTTGATAGGCTACACAGCATTAGCGGGCCGCTAGACACTTAATGAAACAGTGCATTTTATAAGGAAGAGTCAGTGAGGACCATATTATAAATTGGTTGTTGTGGTGCCGCTCGAGAAATAATAAACAGAATAGCAAATTGTTTCTCTCTAAAACGGCTTCTCACTCTCTCCCTCTCTCTCCCTTCTCTCTACTCCCTTCTTCATATTCTCATTTCTATTCTCCGACTTTCACAATCTGATTGCATTCCAAAACCTAACCCTAGCAGTTCGGCAACCATGTCAAACTTTTTTTTTGGTTATATTTCCTTTGCGGGCGTTGAATTTCTTGTCATCATCTTCCTTTAGATTGTGAATGATTTGCATATCTTACAATGACAATTACTGAGAAACCAAGAAGCTAGGTGGAACAGTAAGTTTTACTTTTCTTCTTTGAATTGGTTCTCTAGCTCCATTGGTTTGGTTGACTGGCAAGATGAATAAAAAAAAAAAAAAAAGCCGTCGTCCACACGGTACCGTTATAAGGGTATAATAGGGCAGTCGTTGAAACAGTTGGTTAGCAATATTGGCGTAAAAGTCAGTTTTTTTTTTTTTTTATTTTCGCCTGGGCCTTGTCCTACACATTTTGTGCAGGTGAATTGCTTTGCAATTTTGGATTATATTCCATAATCTATTAAAAGTTATCCTGGCAGACGAAGCTCACTTATATGTCTCATGTTGGAAGTGCAGCAACCTAAATATTTTAATACGTTAATTTTATTAAAATCTTCATATGAAGATATCTTATCAAATTCTAACAAAATACACTCTTCAAGAATCAAATTACAATTACAATAACAACAACATCAAAATTGTAATTTAAAATTTTATATATATATATATATATATATATCATTTTGTTCTCCTTAATTCTAAAGGTTATTTTTGCTGCAAAATTGTCAAATTCAGAAAGATTATTTTGATCTTTTAGAATCTTGATAGGGACAATTAATATAATGTTGCCTTTTTGTTTTTCTTTTTTTTTTTGTTAAGCATGAATAAAATTTTTGTTATTAAGGTGCAAAAAAAAAAAAAAAAACTCCATTTGTAGAATTGGGTTATAATAATTAAATGCCTGAGTTTTCTATCTATTTATTTATGCATACATACATTAGAGAGACGGGTTTGTGGGTATTCCAAAAGGAAGAGGAAGAGTTGTAGTTTTTCTGGGATTTGGTTTTCCTTTATTTTTGTTGCATTTAATTGGGCCAATTAAGCACATTGTGTTACAAAAAGGTTAAGATTGCTCGTTAGCGTTCATAATCTTCAAATCCTTTTCTTCCCCTATCCAACAGAACATTGCAAATCAAATGCTTCAGACCCTTCTGCAGAGGCGCTTAGTTCATTGTCCTAGCTTCAGTTCAACTGAAATTGATGTATCCAACTACCTTGGAACCTGCTTTGATGTGTCATTAAGCACAGATATATCATTTGAGACGGAAGTAAGAGAGACATTTTTCTTTGAATATGGATTGGTTTTATATGAAGCTACTGTCTAACTAAGTGCGTTCTAGTGCCTTTTTTCTATATGAAATGTAGGATGAAAGTACGTATTCATCAAATAATATCAAGTAAGTTAAATTTTTATACCATTTGATGCGAGATAAAAATAAAAAAATAAAAAACAAAAAATTAATATTTAATTAATTTTTTTAAATAATTAAAATCTATAAAAAAATATAATAACTTTTAAGAAGAAGAATATAATTTGTAAGATATTTTAACAATAAGTTTATATAATATTTTTAACTATAAGTTTATATAATATTTCTAACTAAAGTTTTGAAAAAATACTTTAAATTAAATTATAAAATATCTAATTATTAATTAAAAAATTTAAAATAAATTAAAATTAAAAAAACTCAAATAATTTACATATTTTTACTAAATAATTTAACTAAAATTTTTAATTAAATTAAGATATTATAAAATAATAATTACAATATAATTTATAAAATGTTGTATTTCTTAGTCCAGTATATCAATAGAAAAGTTATTTTTTCACGTAATGTTCTTAGAGCATTTGCACATGAATATTAGCTTTTCAAAAATGACTGAATTTTTATTTGTTTAATTTTAAAGATAATATATAACAAAATGAAAACTTAAAATTTTATATTTTGTTTAAATAACAAAATGTAGTTATCAGACAACAATTATTATGCATCTATGTATTGTATGAACTTAGAAATTGAAACTGTGTTAGGGTGCAAAAGCCACCGTTTCTGTAATGCAAGGAATGTTAGTTTTGGCAATAACAGGCAGTAATACTAATTAACGAGTAAATCAAACAAGTCTTAAAAGATAAAAAACAAAAATTATAAATTCACATCCTCTTCCTTTTCAAAGACTCTCCAACCTCTTCCTTTCATATCCTATTGTCAAAATTTCACTATTTATTATTATTATTATTATTATAATCCTTTTCTTATCTTTATCATATCTTTAAAGTGCACATCTAAAAGCACAAACTTATGTTATACGATAAGTTTTTTTTTTGTTTTTTAGTATGAATCCATAGTATTTTGCACAAATCACGTTTGAGTGATCATGTGAAGAAAAAGGTCAGTTGCTAAAGTCAAGTCACCTGTCACGGAAAAGACCAGAAGAGGTGGGTTTTTTCCTTCGTTGTCACTCTCCAAAAACCATTCACGCTGTGCACCCTCTGCAGTGCATCAGCTGCATCATCTCCTCCTTCACGTCTTTCAAATCTCCTGTCAATTAAACAATCTCTTTTCCAGTGAATTTTCGTTGTTTAGAAGCTCATTCACGTTATTGTGAAATCTCTTTTCCTCTTAGATTTATCTAAGTCTCTCTCTCTCTCTTGCAAAGTGTAGAAAATAATAATATTAATTATTTTTGTCTGACATCAGCTCTTTTAGAATTATTGCATCTTGAATCCTTCAACTTCCACCCCCCCCCCTTTTTTATTTTTTTTTTCTTAGAGTAATTATCAGCAATGATTCTTTACCACATATGTGCTTTTATTACTACCCATGTAGAACTTTTTTTTTTATTTATTTTTTTTTTCATAAAAAGTTAATTATGAAGCAATATATGATGTGAGTTTTTGAGATGATAACATGGGCAATTTTACGTCGTTATTGTTGGAAACCATATTTGTCAAATTGCACTAATTATCTAAGGATAAACTCAATCGGGTCCATTTCAAATGCCTCATTATGAAGTATTTTGAATTAATGGATGAATATGTATAAAATTTTAGGTTACGCCGTATATGAATCAACTTGTTTTTTTTTTTTTTCTATAATTATTATTATATAACAGTTTAGTATAAAAATAATAAATTATTTATTCATCTATTATCATGTCAATACAATCAATATATATATATATATCTTAACCACTAAGTCTCGAACCCAAAATAAAAAAAAACAATTCAATAAAAGTATCTCAACTAATTTCATTAGAGCCACGGACTTATTTTTATTTTTATTTTTCTACTAAATTTATACATTATTTATTGAATAATTGTCAGCCTTGACCCAAGAGAAAAAGAAAAGAGACGCGCCAGGAACGGTTAATAAAATTGCTAATCCTCCTCGCACGTGCCGCGACAACCGGCGGTCTGTTCATTCTCTCCCCAAATCCTTCTAAAGCCTCCCTCCTCCTCCCCCATCAATCTCTCTCACAGATTCTCCCGATCTCTCGCCGAAACTCCGCGTTTCGTTTCTCCCAATTCCCCAGATCAACGAACACCGGCGGTGGCCATGTCGGTCAGTCACATCTTTAATCTTTTACGTGCAGATGTGTGAGTCGTTATAAATATTTGTCAGCGAATGATTGGTTGTGCTCGCCTTTCACCGAATTGGCTCATTATTTCAATTTCTTTTCTTTTTTTTATTTTTTTGTTTCGGTTGACGGATAGATTCACCGGCGCCGTTTAGATCTGCTCTGTTTTTGCTTCTTCTGTTGCTTGATTTTAGAGTTGACGTAACGCCGTCCTCTCTCTCTCTCTCTCTCTCTCTCTCTCTATTTAGTTATTTAATTTTTTTATTATTTTTTTAACAGTTTGTTTTAAGTTGACCTGGAAAACAGAATCAATTTAGCTATGGATTTAGATTGATTGACTTTAGCTCTTTTGTTCTTTGCATATTTCGCGTAATAGATTATTTGTTTGTTTGTTTGTTTGTTTGTTGCCGATGGGAAATGGAAATGTTTTTGCTTGTTCATGTTAAATGTAGACGCTTGGGCTGTTAGATTTAGATCCCTTAAATTAAATTGAATGTCCGTATCAAGACACTCCTGAATGGAGTTATGCGTGGCAAGAATCCAGTTCTAGCTGTTTGTTTTGTTAACCTGGCCTTAATCACCAAAGCAGACTAATGCCTATCTCAACTCGTGATTTGAACAATCCGTTCTAATTTATTCAAATGCTCAGCTTAAACAATTTGGGCTTCGTGTTTGGTGGACGATCTTGGAATGATGTAGCAACGTCGTTTTTGTCATCTGTCTAACCTTAAGCGCTGGAACGTTGTGTCTAAGAAGCTTTGGTTAGGTATGGAATAATGGAAATTTCTTTCAGTGGCCTGGCTATTACTACATTGGGTTTGCTCTCTTTTGAGCTTTGTTGAGGATGGATGGTTGGTCTTTATAGCTTGATTTTGTTTACATGGCTCAGCTACTGAGAATTTTCCTGTTTGGATTTGAAGTTTCTGAAAGATCGTGGCTCAATTTACCGCACGTCTGATGGTTTTATTGCCTCAAGGCATTTGTATTTATTTATTTATTTATTTTTCCATTGACTTGTTGCTTGGATGTAACTGTCGGGACTTGCTTTCACCCTTCATATCAAATAATGTAATGCAAATACTTTCCTCTTCATTGTTGTTACCTTATATAACTGAAACTTAAATTTTCCTAGCTAATTTCATTGGGTGACCCTCAAAATTGTCTTGGACAATGAACAGAGAACTGGAATCTCATTGTCCAAGAGTGGAAGTTCATGGGAACCTACATCAGTTGGTGATTTCTAAGTCATCAGATTTGGATTGTAATGAAATGAAGTTGCAACATTTATGATTTTATCATGCTTCTCTATCTGATAGGTATTACGAGGGTTGAGGATGCCAAAACTTGGTTGTTAACAGTTTCCAGAGAAAATGAAGCAAAATGGAGGCAGAAAAACATTAATAGTTATTGTATATTGCAATTCATGGTGAAAATAAAAAAATTGGAAATAGAGAAATAGATAGATGCAGGGAAATATGTAGGATGTTGGGTTTGGGGTTCAGGGGTAAGATTAGGAAAAAATCTAATGTGATGTGCATTGCCTAGTCTTGTTGGAATTTTAAATATTTATGTCTACATTGCATTGTGAGATCCTAGTTGATTTTCTTTGCTTGTTGCAGGCAAGAACTGTGAAAGTTAGTAATGTTTCTCTACGAGCAACTCAGCGAGACATCAAAGAGTTCTTTTCTTTTTCTGGTGACATTGAATATGTTGAGATGAGAAGGTACTTTGTCATTGATTTTCTGGGTATGCCCACACCTGTTTTTGATTTTTTTTCATATATCAAGCATTTCATATTCATATGCAGCGATGGTGAGCATTCTCAAATTGGATATGTTACCTTCAAAGATCATCAAGGAGCAGAAACTGCTGTTCTTCTTTCGGTAATTGATCAGTTTATGTGTCATTTTATAATTGTCATTTTTTTCCTTTGTCTTCATTTTACCGATGCACGCCTATGAAATCATAACTGACCATGTCCTGTAAACTAACAAATTGCCATATTGGTCTTAATAGTTGATCGCTTTTCCCATTTAACATAAAATTCACTGGATTTTTGTGTGTTTGTGCTCTCTAAGCTCTGTAACAGGGCCATGGCATACCATTAGCAATATTTGGTCATTTGAGACTACTTTTTGTTCACAAAACGAGTACTACTCCTTTGGCTGAGTTTGTCACTATGAGCCTAGGGATTATCTACGTTATTGAATTCTTTGTCTGTTTGTATCATGTCCTATATGGCATTGCCTTAAGGATCACTTTTCCCTCCAATTGGATTGCCTTGCTTGTATTACTTGATGCATAGTTTGAATAAAGCACATTGCATTATCCTAGAAACAATGAAGTCTGTGTGTGTGTGTGTGTGTGTGAGAGAGAGAGAGAGAGAGAGAGAGAGAGAGAGAGAGAGAGCAAGAATCCTGGTTGCAAGTCAACTCAGTTGCCTAGACTAACAATTGCCCTGTTGTAACTTTTGCTATCTTTGACCATGAAATAGCAATTGTTGCTAGATTTTAAAACTTTTCATTAGTGAATTGTCTGAAGTTGAGGATCTGAAATTTTTGTACTAAACATTTGATCACCTTTTGCATGCATCATGTGACAAAGTTTCACTCAAAGACTGTCTTATGTCAGGGAGCAACAATAGTTGATTCAACCATCACTGTGACTCTGGATCCAGATTACCATCTGCCAGCTGATGCTTTAACCCCTCCTGTAAGATAGTTGCAAGAACTTCCATTTTATTCTGCACTCTATGAATTTGTTTACTCATGATGGCTGAATCTCTGCAGGCAGCTCAGACTGGTGGTGCTGAATCTGCATTGGGAAAGGCAGAGGATGTGGTTAGCAGCATGCTTGCTAAGGGCTATATCCTGGGCAAAGATGCAGTCAACAAAGCAAAGAATTTTGATGAGAAGCACCATTTCACTTCATCAGCCTCAGCAAAAGTCACCTCATTTGACAAAAAAATAGGCTTTACTGAGAAGATAAATGCTGGCACAATTGTTGTGGGTGATAAAGTTCGTGAAGTGGATCAGAAGTTTCAGGTTTCAGAGAAAACCAAATCAGCATTTGCAGTTGCTGAACAAAAAGTAAGTAGTGCAGGATCTGCCATAATGAATAACCGGTATGTTTTTACTGGTGCTTCTTGGGTAACTGGGGCCTTCAACAAGGTTGCAAAGGCTGCTGGGGATGTTGGTCAGAAGGCAAAAGAAAAGGTAGGAGTTACTGAAGAGGAACAAAAGAGAAAAGTGGTAGACGACTTTGCGCAGGTTCACCTAGCTGAGTCACCAAAAGCATCTGATGCAAGTGAGCACCACCCTTCAAAGCCTCCACCTGCTCAAGGTTTGATCCTTTGATTTTCTGCTGTAAAATAACCCGTTTGGACATGTGGATTTACCATATCTGGATTACCTTCTGGGAATCTTACAGTGGGAAAATGGCCAATGTAGGACAGATTGTCTCAATTAGTAGGGTTCCCTTACTGTGCAAAATCTCAGTCTTTAGAGAATGTCAATATCTTGCACATTCAAAATGTTAAGTTTTGTTTTTGGGAGTTCTATACAGTTGTGTTCCGGGTTATTGTTCTTATGCTTTTTTGCCATTTTCACACTGATTAACATCCTTATCAGACTCGCTCTACATGGGTGGGGTCGGGGCGTATAATGACCATGAACAAGCATTTGCATCTACCAATTTGGTTTCAGTAGCGGATTGTTCCCACTTCGTATCCAAATGCATAAATGTTCGACTCAGACATACCAAAGACCAAAGAGCAAGGCTTATGAGTAGTCTTTATCGCCTCTGCATTTTAGAATTAATTACCATCGGTGCTAGAGAGCTCTTGGCGCCGCGAAAATTGGTGCACCCCATGTTGCTGTCATTTAATCAGTCGCTACCAAAGATTAGGCAAATTCATTCAACTTACCATGTCAATGGTCCCTGCAAGTGAATTGCAGACTGGCTTCTTCTCTGTCATGATTAGGGAACATAATTACAAATGCTAACGGGGCAGGAAGGGTATTCTTGATGGGGTCAATCAATCTGCCCTCTCTACATTGATTTGTTAAAAACTCTTTGGAACAGAGAACAAAAGAGAGCTGATTGTGAAGAGAATTCTCACGAGAAAACTGAACGGCAAATAATTGATGTTTGATATTTTGTCTTACACTCGCGCGCACACGCAAATTTTTTGACATGTAATATAACTCGCCACGTCTTAAGATTGTTTAGTTGCAATTTCTAATTACCACAAAATGTTGGATTATATGTGTTAAAATTGAGTTAGTTTCTAGTTAAGGGGATGATTGTAAAATTTAGAAACCACACGAGTTTATGGATCCAATTTGAAACCGTAAGGTGTATCTAAGAGGAACCGTCAAATCGCAGCTTTTCCCCATGTATCTAACCCCGAATATATATCATACTCGATTATGTGTGTGTGTGTGTATATATATATATATATATCTAATCTGTTCCCCAACTTCGAGTGGGGAAAATGGAATTGTTTATTTAAAAAGGAAAATGAGATTGATTAAAACAATTAAAGCTGTGTATTTGTCAAGTTATAGCCAAGTAATTGAAGCTTAGTTAGTTTAGGGTTAAAATTAAAACACTAAATTCAAAGTTGCTTCAACCTTTGGGAACGTCTTCCATTTAAAGCTAAGATATACATGCCTTCTATTTTCCCATATCATTCTTCTATTGAAAGTTTGTTTCCCTTAAATTGCTTATGAAAGGCATTAAAAATCATTACTTTTTATTTATCAGAATTAAGCTCCACAGTTTTGTAAGAGGGATCTCCCCAAAATGTTTTGCTTTTGTGGTCAACAAATATTATTTATTTACTACCGTATTGCACATGAAATTTGCAAAACATTAAATGTGTTTGCCCAATGAGAGTGAAAACGTATCCTCATTATCATTACTTGGTATAAAGAATTTTATGTTAATTCGAACTAAGATGTTTTTGTGTTAATGACGTCTGTTTTGATATGTCCAGGCGAGTGAATGTTGTACATGTTTCTCTTGCTTTATTTTATATTCTATGCACAGTTTCATGCTTGATATCTGGTTTAGTTTACGTAATTTTCTTTGCGGTATTGGGCTTTTGGCGGTATTTACCATGATCGTGGAAAGCTGGAGTTCATTGAGGACGGAGAGAATTTCCAGTAGAGTAGTGAAGTGCGCAGGGATCAGAAAGGCTAATCAGATAGTCCCAGTAGTCCTGGGCGTAAACCAATGGATACTGGGTGGGTGCTTTGAGTATCAGCCCATGCAATGCCATCTTTTTTGATCCTTTCTCAGGTGGGTCTCTACGGACGAGCTCAAGGTCTCAACACAGAGAACAGTATCCTTTTATACGGGCATTAAAGGCCAAGACAATTAGTAGTGGAAACTATTTTTCTCGTTCTTAATTGCGTTCAATTAAATGAAATGATATCCTAGAATTGACTAGAAATGAATGAATAAAAAGTCTAAACCAAAAATCCAATATAATCAAAGCTACTCTGTCTATTCACGTGTAATGTTTTTATTTGGAGGCCACAAAAAATTGATCCAACATCAACTACTCGACTTGATCGGCTTAAAACTCAAATCACTTTAACTCGTGCTAAATGAAAAGTCAATGATTTATAACTTGAAACCTAAATAAATTGAAGTGCAATTCATCTAAAATCTAATTAATTTAAATTTGAATAAGCTAAAAAACTTGATAGTTAACATATATATATTTTTTTGTTAATGGATTTTGACCAAAATTTAAACTTGAGATCTTCAACTTTAGAGATAATTTTAGTATTAATATGTTCAAGACTGATGTACCTTCAAAATTTGATGTGCCTAGAATTCAAAATACTTGAAATTCTTTAGACTTAAGATCCAATATAATTAGACTTGAATCAACGAGAATTAACCATTTGTGACTTTTATTTTATTTTATTTTTTTTGCACTAGATGTATTTTGTTTTAATGAAGTATGTATATGAGCTGCATTATGTGATAAGTATATTAATTAGATAAAAAATATATGAGATACATTTATTCATTTTTTCAATTTCTTCATTGAACAGCTAATGCTTTTCTAAGAATTAATTTATTCTAACATTTGTTAATCTAAAATGCTAAACATATACTAAAAGTTGATACATTAATATTCTTTGTCAAGTGTATTTTAACGTTTATTAATCTAACAATGCTAAACATGTACTAAAAGTAGATACATTAATATTCTTTCTAAAGTATACCATAGATAATAAGTAAGATTTACTTTCAAAATTGAATATGTGCAATACGTTATCTGGATTTACTTTTAATTGATGTGAGCAGCCCTTATTTTGTCTTAAGATTAAAAGCATAAATTTTTAGCCTTGTAAATAGTCATATGAACTAATGCAGCTAGGCAACTAATTCTCATCATAATTTTATGACTACAAGCTAGGCAACCTAGAACATATGGAGAAATTTGCTTTCAAGATGACTTTCTTATTTGTTCTCTTAATCGGTTCACTTTCTCTCTCTCTCTCTCAAATACTTAGTGTTAGTATATTTTTAATTATTAATATTAAAATATTTCAAAATAATATTCTCATTAAGTACTATAATATCAAGTTTTCTTTGGGTATAGATGAATATACTTAATTTAATCTATACAATTATGTATATATATATATATATTGTTAAATAAATTAACATGAGTGGCCCATGTTATTTAAAGTATGACCCAAAATAAAAGGCATAATATGATGGTTGTTTAGGCATAACGGTAATTTGGGTCATCGGGTTTAAAATCCCTCCATTCTCCCTATAAAGAATAAATGTTACAGGAAGAGAAGTATCTTCCTATTAAGAATAATCGTTACAGGAAGAGGACTATCTTCCCATTTAAGATAATTATTACAGAAAGGGAGGATCTTCCTATTTAAGGTAATGGTTACAGGAAAGGAATAATGTGTATATATATATATACACACTATTACAGACCTTTCCTAAGATCTCAACCATCAGAGAGAACGTAAAGAAAAGAAAGGGAAGAGTAGAAGAAAAGAGAGAAGCGTTTAGGAACGAAACGGAAGAGGATACTCATCTCCACTGTGGGACATCAGCATAATGGATAACGGTATGTTGATTTCAATTACAGTTTTATTACTAGTATTCGCATAAAGAAAGATCATATATTATAGAAATAGAATTTCATAAAGAGAAATTATAGAAAAGTCCAACAATTGGTATCAGAGCGTGTCTGCGAATACTACAATTTATTTGTTTTCCTGTTGTGTTGTGCAACGTATTTCCCTTTTATGTTTTTGTGGATATACGTTTGTTTTCTTTGATTTTACTATGCTTAACGAAATGGCCGGCGTTGAACGGAGAAACGCTGGCCATGGAAAGTCAACACCGACGAAACGGCTAACGTCGAAAGGAAAAAAGAAAGCTGGCATGAGGACTGTACGCCGCCGGATCCGAATGGATCTGGGTATGTCGGATCCGCCTCGTGCTTTCGGATACAGCTGCCGACCCGAATGGATCTGGGTATGGTGGATCAGCCTCGTGCTTTCGGATACAACTGCTGACCTGAAGGGGTTTGGGTACGGATTGATAAAGGCTATGTTTCGTTGTCGGTGGGAGACCCGAATCGATCTGGGGTTTTCTCTTGGGAATGACCTGAGACACGGATCGGTCTGGTTTATTGGTACGGCGGAATGAGGAGATTGCAATTCCGGTGAGGGCCGTGGTTCCAGGTATGGCGGGGATCCGAATCGGATCTGTTGGGTAGGTTGGGAACCCAGATCGGTCTGTATGGTGTGGTGGAACCCGAATCGGTGGAGGAAGAATCCGACAAGTGTCCGCTCCCGGTTATGGCCGATGACCCGGGTCGAGCAGGGGCAACGCCCGGAGGCAGCACACGAGCAATGCCCACAGAACGGTGGTGCTACCACCGAGGGTCACTCAGACGGAGGCAACAGTACGGTGGTGTTGCCATCGTGGGTCGCTCGGCTAAAGGTAGCAGTATGGTGGTGCTACCACCGTGTGTCGATCGGTAGGAGATAGCAGAACAGTGACGCTGCCACCGTGGGTCGCCTGGTTGGAAGCAGCATGCGGGTGTGCTACCTGCAGTATGGTGGTGCTGCGGGTCCGAATGGATGCCACCGTGAAAATGGGACCAGTTATTGGAAAACTCCCACATAAAAGATAATTTAAGTCTTCGTAATTGAAGATTTTTTAAAGTTTATTGAATTCACATCAATATGAGTCAAATATTGAAAGCTTATTAGTCACCAAAGTGGCCTGGCTTTGAAAGGATTTGAACAGTTGATTGTGAATTTTAATTGTTCATTTTTTGGATACTAATAAAATGTTTTGAAATGAACAATTGTGGTGATTAATTATGAAGTTAGGAGATCATCTAAAGATGGATCATTACTTGTAATTAATGACACTAAAAGGGATTAATTGATATATTGGGTAAACGTGATTGTATATCCAAAGATGACATTCATGTTAACTCTAGTATGATTAATTGATCTATTAAAGTATATTTAAATTAGCATCATTATTGATTAAAGTTATGTATTTAAGGATCACCCAAAGGTAAACTTAAATACATGATTAAAGTTTATAGTGTATGTATCTGAATCCATTAGAGTTTACTCAAAGCATTAAGGTATAAATTTGGATTATGTTTGCAGCTTCCAGTAATTTATTCACCTTAGGTAATTCGATGATCAAATTCAATGGGCTGAACTATGCAGAATGATCTGAGCATATTTAGTTTCATTTATGTATATTGGGCTTGGACTTAGCAGTCATTTTGGATGAAAAGCCTGCAGCCATTATAGGGACCAGTACAGAATCTGATAAATCTTTTTATGAGGCTTGGGTACGGTCTAATAGGCTGAGTCTGAATTTGATGAGGATGACGATGGCTGAAAACGTCAAGCCATTGATGCCTAAGACGAAAAATGTGAGGGAATTTCTGATGAGAATTAAGGAATACTCTTAGTCAGATATAATTGATAAATCCATCGTAGGAACCCTAATGAGTGACCAAGAAATTTGATTGGTCACAGCCTATTCATGATCATGTGACCAGTATGGCTAATCTAGCAGCAAGGTTGAAAACAATGGGCATGGATGTGAGTGAATCATTTCTGGTTTAATTCATCATAAACTCATTCCCTCCTGAATTTGGCTAGTTCCAAGTGAATTATAACACTATTAAAGAGAAATGGAACTTTCAAGAAATTAAGGCCATGTTAGTTCAAGAGGAAAGGAGATTAAAGAAGATGAAGGATCACTCTGTTCACCTCATCGTTCGTAATGATGCTAGTGGTAGCAAGTCTAAACCATATAAGAAAAAGTAAGAAGAAGGACAAAGCCTCTATAAAAGTCACTGGAGGTCAGATCCAAAAGGATCAGAAATGCTTCTTCTACGAAAAGATGGGTCACTTCAAGAATGTGCTTAATAATGCTTGGTGGTTAGACTCTGGAGCTACTATTCACGTGTCACATATTATACAAGGATTCCTTTGAATCTAACCCATAACGGGAACTAAGAAGTTCCTCTATATGGAAAACAGAATGAAGGCACGAATAGAAGGAATTGGGACATACAGATTGATCTTGGACACTAAGTGTCATCTGGATCTAGAAAAGTGTCTCTATGTTCCTGAATGTGCTAGAAATTTAGTTTCTATTGCAAAGTTGGATGAAGAAAGATTTAACCTTAAGATTGGAAACGGTGCATTTTCATTGTATAGACATTCGTACTATTATGGATCTGGTACTTTGATTGATGATTTGTACCGTTTTAATCTTGATGCTATGTATGCTGATTCCATATTTCTTGTTGAGCGTAGTATAGGTAACAAACATAATGTGCATGATGAAAGTTTTGCTTTCTTATGGCATCAAAGATTCGGTCATATATCCAAAGAAAGGATATTGAGGTTGGTGAAAGGTGATGTCCTACCTCAATTGGATTTTATTGATTGGGATGTATATATTGACTGTATAAAAGGGAAACAAACAAGACATACATCAAAGAACCCAGCCATGAGAAGCAATGAGCCTTTAGAATTGATACACACTGATATTTGTGGCCCGTTTGATATCCCAACATGGGGTGGTGAGAAATATTTCATCACCTTTATAGATGACTACTCACGGTATTGTTACTTGTATCTACTGCATGAAAAGTCCCAATCAGTAAACATCCTAGAGGTGTTTATAAATTGGACAATGTCCTAGTCCATTTGCAAAAATTCTTGAAAGTCGAGGCATATGTGTATAGTTTACAATGCCTGGAACACCACAACAGAATGGTGTAGCGGAAAGGTCGAATCGCACACTTATGGATATGGTTAGGAGCATGTTGAATTATAGTACTGTACCTTTATCCTTGTGGATGCATGCATTAAGGACTGCTGCATATCTGCTGAACAGGGTTCCTAGTAAGGCTATCCCCAAAACTCCTTATGAGTTATGGACATGAAGGAAACCCAGTTTGAGACACCTCCATGTTTGGGGTTGTTCAGCAAAAGTAAAGATACATAATTCATATGAAGGAAAGCTTGATGCAAGAACCATAAATGGTTATTTCATTGGCTATCCTGAAAAGTCAAAAGGGTATAGATTCTATTGTCCTAACTATAGTACTAGAATAGTTGAGTCTGGTAATGCTCGGTTCATTGAAAGTGGCCAGTTCAGTGGGAGTGGGGAATCACGAAAGGTGGATAGTAAAGAATTACAAAATGAAAGATCTACAGTAAGTACTCCTACTCAGGTTGGTATCCCCACACCCAGTGTTTTTACTCAAATTATTGTTCCTTATGTTGCATCACAATCACGTGACATGCAAGGACAACAAATTGATACTTGAAACACGCAAAGTGAACACATAAGAGATGAACCAATTGACAATGTTCAATTTACAAATGAACAAGTGATACCACAAGAAATGGCATTACGGAGGTCTACAAGACAGAAAGGCTAGCTGTTTCGAATGATTATTTGGTTTACTCACTTGAGAATGAATCGGAATTGAGCATTGATAAAGATCTAGTCTCATTTAAACAAGCCATGGAATGTAATGATTTTGAAAGGTGGTTCAATGCCATGGAGGAAGACATGAAATCGATGGATGTAAACCAAGTCTGGGAACTAGTAGAGTTACCTGAAGGATCAAAACGAGTTGGCTGTAAGTGGGTCTTTAAGATCAAGCGAAACTCGAAAGGTAACATCGAAAGGTATAAGGCCAGACTTGTTGCCAAAGGTTTTACTCAAAGGGATGGTATTGACTATAAGGAGACTTTCTCTCCAGTTTCTAAGAAAGACTCCTTAAGA
Organism: Ceriops decandra; assembly: GCA_020615895.1. Classification (NCBI taxonomy): domain Eukaryota; kingdom Viridiplantae; phylum Streptophyta; class Magnoliopsida; order Malpighiales; family Rhizophoraceae; genus Ceriops; species Ceriops decandra. The sequence continues at coordinate 3,694,947 of JAHLGO010021098.1, forward strand.
ATTATTATGGCTTTGGTGGCTCATAATGATCTAGAGTTTCACCAAATGGATGTAAAGACCGCCTTTCTGAACGGTGACTTGGAAGAGGAAGTGTATAAGGACCAATCTGAAGGTTTCACCACCACCGGGCAAGAAAATTTTGTGTGTAAATTAAAGAAATCAATATATAGACTGAAACAAGCCTCCCGATAATGGTATATTAAGTTTAATAATACCATTATGTCATACGGTTTTGTAGAGAACACCGTTGATCGGTGTATCTATATGAAGGTCAGTGGGAGCAAGTTCATTATATTAGTCCTATATGTCGATGACATTTTTTTGGTTGCTAATGACATGGGTTTGTTACATGATGTAAAGAAATTTCTCTTTGAAACTTTTGAAATTAAGGATATGAATGAGGCATCCTATGTGATAGGAATAGAGATATTCCGTGATAGATCACAAGGATTGTTAGGATTGTCTCAGAAAGGCTATATCGATAAAGTATTAGAGAGATTTAGAATGGAAAATTGCTCAACATGAATAGTTCCAATTCAGAAAGGGGACAAGTTCAGTGAATTACAATGTCCAAAGAATGATTTGGAATGGAAAGCGATGGAATCAATTCCCTATGCATTACTGGTTGGAAGCCTGATGTATGCGTAAACATGTACTCGGCCAGACATCAATTTCGCAGTTGGAATGTTAGGCCGATATCAAAGTAATCCTAGAATAGATCATTGGAAAGTCAGAGAGAAAATGCTTAGGTACTTACAAGGCACCAAAGATTACATGCTTACTTATAAAAGATCAAGTCATCTTGAAGTAGTAGGCTATTCGGATTCAGATTATGATGGATATGTAGACTTGAGGAAATCTACATTTGGTTATATGTTTCTGCTGAATAGAAAAGTAGTTTCATGGAAAAGTGGGAAGCAGTTTGTCATTGCTACTTCCATTATGGAGGCTGAATTTGTAGCATGCTTTGAGGCTACTGTTCATGCATTATGGTTGGGAAATTTTGTCTTAAGGCTTGGTTTGGTCGACAGTATAGAAAAGCCGTTAAGAATTTACTGTGATAATTCTGCAGCAGTCTTCTTTTCTAAGAATGATGGTATTTTAAAGGTGCGAAACATATGGATTTGAAATACCTATTTGTTAAAGAAGAAGTGCAAAACCAAAGAGTGTTTATTGAGCATATTGGTACTGAATTGATGATAGCGGACCCGTTAACTAAAGTTTGCCACCGAAAACATTTACTGGACATGTTGATCGGATGGGCATTATGGACAGGTCCTCATTCTTTTGAAAGCCAATATTTTAGGATGCTCATATTATTGTGACACTCGTGAATTCAATTAAGGTTATAGTTTTGCTTGTGCTTTGTTATCTCTGTTCAGTTGTATACGATTATAGTTTGTGAGATAACTAATGACATATATGGGAATGACAATTAAAGTTTCAATGTTCCTCAGTAAGGTTATTATGAATTATGATGATTATGTGATACATGGAAGGAATCATGTCGCTAAAAGATGTGTGACTGCCATGATCCAATCATTTTAATTCAATCAAGTATTGTGATTTGATGATCTTTAAGGATTGTGCACACTTATATGTTATTGATTCATGAAGTCATAACATGGGCCAAGTGGGAGATTGTTAAATAAATTAACATGAGTGGCCCATGTTATTTAAAGTATGACCCAAAATAAAAGGCCTAATATGATGGTCTTTTAGGCATAACGGTAATTTAGGTCATCGGGTTTAAAATCCCTCCACTCTCCCTATTAAGAATAAACGTTACATGAAGAGAAGTATCTTCCTATTAAGAATAATCGTTACAGGAAGAGGAGTATCTTCCCATTTAAGATAATTATTACAAAAAGGGGGATCTTCCTATTTAAGGTAACGGTTACAGAAAAGGAATAATGTGGATATATATATATACACTATTACGGACCTTTCCTAAGATCTCAACCATCAGAGAGAAAACGTAAAGAAAAGAAAGGAAAGAGTAAAAGAAAAGAGAGAAGCGTTTAGGAACGAAATGGAAGAGGATACTCATTTCCACTGTGGGATATCAGCATAATGGACAACGGTATGTTGATTTCAATTACAGTTTTATTGCTAGTATTCGCATAAAGAAAGATCCTATATTATAAAAATAGAATTTCATAAAGAAAAATTCTAGAAAAGTCCAACATATATAGCTAATTCTTTTCTCCTAATACATATTAAAATTTTATTTAAAAGTTTGTGATTATAGTAAAGGTTATAAGAGAGAAATTAGTTATCAAATTAAAGTGAACTTTCTAGATAAATCAATAATTTTAATATTCATAAACTTAGGTATATTATTTATGGTATTATTTTTATAAAATTATTCAATTTCAAAATTTGAAATTAATATTTGATAAGGATGTTCTTACTTAAGAAATTTAACAAGTGGTATTAAAGTGTATATTTTGTAAATAAAATATTTTTTGTACGTGATAAATCATATATACTTGATTTATTATTGTTTAATAATAGGAAGTAAGATTTTATATAGTTATAGCTTTAAGGAATTATAAATTCCATGTTTAAATTCATAATTATAAAAATAAGGAATTATTGATTGCCTATTTATGATTTTTTAGTTTCTATAATGTTTATAAAATTATATATAAAGAAAACATGTCGCATAAAGTTTGCTATACAATGAATTAAATAATTCCTTGTTAAGGGTCTAAGTATGCTCAAGGAATTTCAATTCCTTTTAAATGAAGGATGGCAATGTCTTAAGACTCAAGGAATTATCAATCCTTTATTATTTTTAAGAAAAAATGAAAAAATGGCTATGAAAAGTTTTAAACCTCAGGTTTTGTTGACAACCATTAGGCTAGTGTCTTTTGTGTTTTAATTAATTTAGAATCAATTCTAAAAAAAAGGCCAATTAACGAAAGTGATAATGGTTATGTGGCCAATGAATTAAATATTCCTTAGTTTATTCTTAATTAAATAAGTGGTGATCATTTAAAGAGTGAAAATTCCTTAATTTGTTGATTAAGGATAATGATTTTAAGGTCCAAAAGAAAAAAAAATAATTTGTAACTTATATTGTATAATTGTATGTTTTATTGAAGCACACATAGACTGGGTTCAAAAACATGTATTTGGAAAACTTATGAACTTAAGTGTTATGATTTATACTATTGATAAATATTAGGTTTTTTTTTTAATTTATAAGCATGTTTAATTTTTATTATTTAATTGTCACCAAAGTGATTAAATTAAAATATTTCATACCTATATTATGGTTATAATTTGATTGTTACTAAAGTGATGGAACTAAAATATTTAAACAAATATGTAAGCATTATTATTATATTTATTAGTCATCAAAGTCACAAAACTAATATCTTTAACAATATATATAAATAAATTATTTATCTATAATTTTAATGAAATACTTATGAATGAAAATAATTAGATAAATTAACATTATTACTTATTAAAATTTCAATATTTACTTAAAAGTAAATTATTATTTTATGATTAATAATATAATTGAGGTATATTAATACTTTAGTTAAATATATTTGTTTATCCAAAGATATCAAATATGATTAAAAATATTTAATTACTTATTAAAATTAATAATATTATTTATGATAATATATTGTAAGATTTTTTAAAGAAGAACTACAATATATTCTAATTGTTTTATCTAACTTATGATTAATTGTGAACATTAATTGTCATGCAACTAGTTTGATATACTTGTATGTTTCAATTATTGTTCTATTGATTAAATTGAACTTTATAGAATAATGTGAATAAGTCAATCATGTAGTAAGAAAGAGAAGTTACATAAAAACAAAATAATAAGTTAAGTATTATTTATAAAAGTGATTGTCACCAATAACAATAAAAACAACCATTTTATAAATAAAAATGCAAAATAATAAGAATATTTACAATTTGTGAAAAGATGATTTCATTTTTTAAATAAGTTATAGGTACTCTTATCACAAAACTTATGATTATGATGTCTATTGAGTGGTAAACTATTCAAGAGTATATTATTAAAATGACTAATTTCATAGTAAGGTTTAAAAAAGGATTAATAATAGATGATTATTTTATGATGTAGTTCATTTTGAACTCATTACCACTTGTGTATAAGTTGTTTCTTATTATAACACTATTGTTATCTATTAGTCTTCACTTTATCCATCATGACTAACAATGTTGTTTTTGCCACTCCCTCTTTCTCTTTATCATGTTTATCTCTCTTCCATCTTTTTCCCTATTTCTAACTTTTTATTTTTATCTCTATCTTTTATATCTCTTTCTCCTTGCCAAATTTTCTCTTTCAACATATTTCCTCTCACTGTCCCCCTCTTTCCAACTCTCTATTTTACATCTCTCTCCCTTACTTTGCATCTTTATATCTCTTTCTTTTGTACTTATATCCTTCTCACTCTTTTTCATTTCTCTTTTTCCTTTTCTCTATCTTTCATAACTCCTTCTATCTTTATTTCCATCTTTCTTTCTCTCTCTTTTCTCTTTAACTCTTTCTCTCTTTGAGAGAGAAAAAGAAATGAATGAGCGAGAGAGATAAAGAGAAAGATAAAAAGATAAAAAGGAAAAGAAAAAGAAAAATGATGAATAGATGAAAGAGTGGGATACATTTGGAAATAAGAGAGATATATAATTAAGGGATTGTTCTTTGTAATATATTTATCTTTTTTGCATGTTATTCAAATCTCACTATTTTTTGCCATGATAGAAATATTTTACCAAACCTAGTTTTACAAATAAAGAGTCATAATTACAAAATCTTAAAAGGATCAATTCTGATAGTTTTAATTTCCAAAATTCATTATAAAGTTATAATTTTTGCATTTACGTCAAAACACAAATTTCAATCCAAAAAAGGAGAAATCCTCTTACAAAATCTTATTTTGTCATTTTAAAAGTAATTTAATGGAAGGATGTTACTCTTATAAAAGAATAAATTCTAAAAGGAGTAATACCTCTTTAACTTAAACCACAAACTGAACTAAACATAAATTTTTTCAAAATTAAGCAAGATTTATATGGAAAAGTTGTTCTCACTTTTAACGAGAACTAAATCACTTCTTAATTTTTAGAAATAAATTTTATATTATATACTATTGACCAAAAACCTTTTTTTCAAATTCCTTGTATTACCAATATACTTATAAAGAACGAAACACATCTCTGCCTCTTAGGTATTTCACTTTTGATCTCCGTAGTCCTTATAAAGTGTAGGCTATCACACAAAAATTCCATATTTAATCTATACAAAGCATTCACCCCTTACGTTACTATCTTTCAAGTTAATAAAAGATATTTACATGATGATTTTTATGCAAAATATAATACTGAAAAAAAAGAGTGATTTTTCAAAAACTTTTTACAAACTTAAGTTGAAATACAAACTTAATTTTGTGATTTTATATTTCAATAAAAGGCATATATTTTATTTTTTAATTAGTTTGAAATATATGCTTTATAATATAATATTTCTTATTCTTTTAAAAAATCTGTAAGTCTTGTTATTTTAAGAAACAAATTCAAAAAATGGATTACTATTGATGACAAAATAATTAAGGTAGAAAATTCTCTTTGAGATAGTTAAAACTTAAATATCAACAGGTTATAGTTGATTTGTTTCCATACAAAATTCCTAAGAAAATGATGATTCCAAAAAACTTTCTAAAATAATCTTACATCAAAATAATTTTATAAATACTTATCTTTGTACTCTTGAAACTCAGATTTCAAGAGTAAAAAAACAATTTAAAAAAACTAAAGTTAAAATTACAACCCCATCAAAATCTTTTAAAATAAGTTCCTTTATAATCAAAAACCCTATTTTAAACCTTTTTAGATAAACGGTCCATAATTCCTAAGAAGACATCTTCTAACTAGAAACTCCTAAAATAGTTTGACCAAAACCCATTTTTGGACTCGTAACTCTAGACTTAGATACCTAAAATAAGCCCAATACCTTGATTTAATGTATTTTTAATATCTTTTTCATTTATGAATGAAATCTTAGTAGCATGTTTAAATACAACATGCTTAATCTTTTACAACAAATGAATGTGGTTGCCATTGTCTATAAAACTCAAATAAATTTCTAACAAACTAGGGCAAAATACCTGATTGTAGGATTGGTAGAATACCTGATTATAGGATTTCTTGGCCAACTTAAAGGATAGTGGGACTATCATTTTACAGAAACTTAAAAACTTGAAATTTTTTGATCCATTAAAATCATTAAAGACTAGGTACTAATTCTCGATTTATTAGGAACTACTATTTAGAATGTAGTGGCCTGTCTTATTCTTACAATTTCCTTATATTTCATTTGCGATCTAACTCATTTTAGAGATAAAAATACTAATTTATTAAGTAATCTTCACTATAAAAACATAATGATTTTCAAAATTACAAAGTCACTTTCTTAATTATGGTCATACTTTAAAAAGATTTTGGTCAACCTATTTGGGGAAAAAAAAATTAGCTAGACTCCCAACCCTTTTACGAGAAAGGGTTTACAATACAATCAAAATTACTTTTAAAAATCCCATCTTATATGACTAGCTAACTTATGGTTAATTGATCAATTTTACTTAAAAGAAGGTTTTCAAATTTGTCAAAATTTAAAACTCCAAAAACACTTTAAATGAGAATGTAGGTAATGTCTTTTTGAAATTGGGATTTTTTGCCAACAATTTGATCTTAGTTTATCAAAGTTAAAATCATCTTCAAAATCCAAACCTAAACACTTCCAAAAATCAAAGAATTTTTAAAAAATTACTTAACTGTTTTATCAAAAGTTCATAAGAATTCAAAAGAATCACTCTCCTTCAAAATTCTCTTTTATTAAACTCAACGTACAATTAAAAGATATTAGTTATTGCTGTTATGGTAAAAAGGGGATATACTTTAAATATTGCAAAATTGATAAAAGGCTATAAAAGCTACAATTAGAAAAGGTAATTTTTTAAAAATTAGTCATCTTTTACAAACTTTTAATTATGAAAATATTCCTTTAATCTCTTTAAAAGAAAGTGATTTTTTTACAAATTAATGAAATCCAAAATACCTCTTTAAATGCTGAATTTAATTCCAAAGAAATTTATGTTCTAACAAAAGGTCAATAACTCCTCTTTAATATTATAAACCACATTCAAGACCCAACCATACAAATAAATTATATCAACATACTTTTAAACAATTTTCAAACTTCAAAACCAACCTCTCTTAATCTTCCCTTAACTTCCAAACTTCCTTATGATCCACTATTATCATTTCAAAGCAAAGTTCTAAAAAAGTGATCCAACCATTTAAGATTTGCAAAAGGAAATGAAAACCTTTAAAATAGTAGTTAAAAAACTAAAAACCCAACAACAAAAAAACCACCTAACCTTCTAATTACTTTGTACCAAATATCTTAAAAATGAAACAAAACTTGATGAACCAGAAGATTTATATGAACTTGACCTATAAGAATTGCAAAGTCTTGAAAAACTACTTAAATATTTTCTTTTTGTTTTAGAATAAGTAACCTCTCAAAAGTACTTTATCAAATAACACTTGTTTGTTTAAACTATATCAAACTAGATATAGCTCCATACAAATTTCAAGAGAAAACTTCAAAACAATTTTCTACTGTAAATCATTAAAAAATAAATATTACAAACAAAACCATTACTTTTGTTCAAGTAGAAAATTTCCAAATAAAAACTTAATTTGTCCTGATTAACAATATATATCATAATGTTATATTGGAGACTTTATTTATTAATTTAATCACTCCTTATACTATTAACCATAATGTAATTTATTTTAAAATAAAAATCTAAAAATTAATTTTCCTATTTTTGGAGAAACTATAACCAAAAAGCTTAATATCATAAAAGCTTATTTAATTTATAAGAGTGAGATCCATACCTTAATTTCTTTAAAAGAACTTTCATTATCCTATTTACAAAAAGATTTTTCCCTTTAAAAAATTCAAAACTAACTTAAATATTTTTCAATTCAACAAAAAATGTTTGTTTTCCAAAATTCAATTCAATAAGAATGTT
>JAHLGO010021098.1:3703142-3725977 GCA_020615895.1 Ceriops decandra
TGTCCTTCCATATGGATTTACCTTCTTAGCCTTCTACGTGGCTTTACTTTCTTGCACTTTTAAACTTAGTTGACAACAATTACAACCCATACAAAATTATGGGAACAACAGATATTTATCCATTTTATTTAATAGATAAACTTCTCTGTCCAAACCCAAATTTGAACTTGAGAACAAGTTTCTCTCAAGTGAAGGAGATTGATATAAAATTAGTAGCCTAAAACTTTATAGATCAAATGAACTGTCAAAAACTTAAAGTAAAAATCTATGAGTTTTAACTCTTTTTTGTAATTTCATTATTTAGAATATTATTTTACTCTCTAAGATATCTTTTTACTATTTATACTCCCTTGAAATTATTTAAAAAATTTTTTTTCTTTTTTAAAATATTTTTTATTTAATTATATATTATTCTAATTAATTATTAAAATATTTTCTCATTTAAGTTAGAGTATTTTCTCAATTAATTAATCAATTTTACTTATAAATAAGTGTAAGTATAAAAAACTAAAGCATTCAAAAAATTATATGTCTTATTTCTATCTTTCTTTTTAAGAAATATTATTATCTTAAAATCAATCTAAATATTAACCTTATTTTCACTAAATGTTATCACTTTTTTTTTCTTTTGTATATTTGTGTTAACACCATAAATGTTTTATATATAATGAAAAAATATTTTTCATATAAAATGTAAAACCATTAAATACATTTTTTTTTTCTAGAGAACATGAAGTAACTAGGATTAATAATCTTAATCACCTTTTAACAACAACCAAAAACGACCAGTCGCAGACGCAAACTTGTGCAGTTTGCATACAAAAATCACAATTTGATTGGCGATGGAATCACAGCTGTGCTAGTGCCGTTGTAGCATCTTGCCCCTTTTTATTTGACTAAATCTTTAATTGTGACTAGCAAAATGATTTCCCCTTTTTCTTTTTCTGTTTTTTTACACCTTGTCCATTTCCATCTTTTGCACCCTAAACTCCATGGGCCAAGAAATGCTAACGTCATATGTTCTCACATTACAATAGTTCGAATGCCCTCTCTTGCTTTTCTCTCTCTACTTTCTATCCCTTCTATCCCTCTCCTCAATTATTCTTCTCCCTCTATCTACACACTCCCTTGCCTACACATTAACACTAATAATTAAAAAAAAAAAACAAAACTATAATTTCAAAATTTTTTGATAATAAATATCAAAACAACTCTTTATCAAAAAAAAAAAAGGAAAAAGAAAAAGACAAATGAAACCACTTAAATGCTATTTTGATGATTTATCTTTGGACCCAGCGCGGCACCCGTCACATCAGAGAGGGGAAAGCAATACGAAGAGTGGGCCCGAACCGCACCGACACTCCAGCTTGCTGCGTTAACCCGTGCCATCATGAAACAACCGGGAATGTGATCGTCTCCGTCGACCATCATCATGACGCATTATTCTTTCTTCTTTTACTTTTCACCGTTGGCCCATGAGTTACTTTTACTGTAACCTTCTCCATTTTTATAAATTTTTATTAAAAAATTAAAATTAAAATTAAAATTTAAAAAATAAAAATCTAATTTTTCGACCATTGCTGATAACTGACGCATTATTATTATTTTTTTTTAACAAATGATTTGACGAAATTGTGATAAAAAGGGTATTTATTTTCAACTGCCATTGTTCATTTTCTCAAAAATAGGGATGATGGTGTTTGATATTTTTTTTGGGTCTACTGTTAACTGATAAATAGACTTAAAAATGGTTGATAGAAAAAAATAATACTTCTTTTGTTCTTCTTTGCACCCTTGTGATCTTACGATAAATTTTTATTTTAATTTTTAGTTAAACAATAATTTTTTAATGGACTTGTTGCTTTTTTATTATTATTATTTGAATTCACCTATGCACTCGCAGCTTCACTTTCTTGATATAAATGTTGTCCTTATTGCTATTTTTATCGGTTAATTTTAAAAGTCTTTTTTTTTTTAATGTTACAATTGGTTCATATATAATACAAAATTTTGCATGTACTACGATTAAAATTTTAATTGTTTTTTAGCACATTAAGAGAGAGTATAAAGCAAACTAGTCATATATATATATATATATATATGCCAAAAAAATTAAAAATAAAGTGGCTTAAATAGTATTTTATAATTTCAACAGTAACAAAAAAATTATTATAATCAAATGCTGAAATTTTATTTTATTCATCAACAATATTAATTAATAATAACAATAAGTAATCACCATTAACAATCAATAATCGATAAAAATAATAACAAGTAAATCAAACAAGCACGGCTTCCTCTCACAAACGACCTTTAGACTGAATTGAACACACATTTAGTAGCAATGCTTTTTTGGGTTTCTATTGCCCCTCTATATTTATTTAATTTTTTTATTTTTATTTTTGTTCTTTACAAAATGCTCAAATATATGGTAGTCACTAAAATGTATTTTAACAGCTTTTAGATCCTTTTAAACTAACCTTTCTTTTTTTTTCTTTTCTTTTTTTTTTTAAAAAAAATGAATAGTTTGAGAACAGCCCTCTTGTATTTTACATTGCAGAATTAGCTCCCTTAAGATCGTACGAAAAGTTAAATTTGGGAACAACTGATTAGTGTATTTGGGATCATACAATCAAGTCTATTCTCTCTCCTACAGTGCGATTAACCTCCCCACAACAAAGACGAAGCAAGTTTATTTAACAATTAACATTCTGCTACCAAGGAAAAACTAATCCATGATTTCATTTTATTATCTCCAAAATTGAGAACAAAAGCCTGCAAAACCAGATAAGACATTTAAGACTTGGGAAGGGGTGGCGGCCGGAATGAGACTCCAGGTTTAAAACCTTTTTTTTTTTTTTTTAGCAATGTATTCTATGACATAAATGGCACTTCAACAAGCTTACATGACACTTTAAACGAGCCTTTAATAACACATTTATGATGAGTTCGTCGAGATTAAGTTTGAGTGTGGTTTGTTCAGCTAAATAAACCAGGTCAAGCGAGTTTTTAATTAAAACCCATCTACCCACCCAACAAAAGAAGCAAATATAAGAGTTCAAAGGTTCCACTTTTTACCTCAATGTTCAATAACATAGAGTCCATTACCTAATCTCCCCGATAAATCAGTAGAAGACAATTAACTAATCAATATAAAAATCCAATTTCCAAGATACCGCAAAATCATCTGAGATCGAAAGTCTACCTACCTAAAGTTAGACAATGGACGATAGCCTTAAGCTTCATGTGTTGATGCATTGTATTCCCCACGAGTTCACAACTGAGTAATAAATAAGATATTGTAAACTCGGTTGCATATTAAGATGGCCACGACGTTCGTCCAGTAGTAGTTCGTTGCTTGAATTAGACAAATCAACAAACACATTTAAAAATTCCTCTTTGGTCAACAAAACGGATAAAAGAAAAAACAAAAACCCAAAAATGTATCAAATGTTAAATTCCAAATGTTTTGTCACATGTTTAGTCTACCGGAGCCTGTTATTAATAATGAAGACAGAGCGGCGAACTTTACTCCCACCAGAAATTTTCAGCTCTATATAATATATATATATATATTTATTTATTTATTTATTTATATATTATTTATTTTAAGTATATTTATTTTATTGATAGTTACAGATTTTACGTTGAATTTAAAAAAAAAAGAAAAAGAAAAAAGAAAAAGGCCCCTCGGGACCGTGCACAATCTCTATTCACACAAAACTACGCAGCTTTCCAGTTGGCTTTTTTTTTTTTGATTTTTTTTTTTTATTCCCCAAGTAGAGAAGAGGGTGGTGCCACTAACGGTCTCAATCCCCTTATCCAGCTGGATTCCAATCATCGTAAGGCGCACGCTAAAAGTAAACCCAATCAAAAATACTAGCGTATGCAATGTCGGTTTGCCCAATTTAGCATAAAATGCTATTATTTTACTAACATACGCGCCCCCGTCCGTCGGAGGTCGGTGCTCAATGGCTTATGGATAGTTTGATTACAGAAACACAGGAAGCGAATGCGGATGCAGATGAAATTTTGAATTTGTAACACATACGGAAAAAATAAAAAAATAAAAATAGGCCATCAAATCTGAGGCTGCACAGAGAGAATCACAGGACTGGTGAGAGAGTGAGAGAGATAGAGAGAGAGAGCGAAAGAGAGAGAGAGAGAGGAGAACCGGAGAATGCAACTCAGGAATCGGCGGTTTTCCGGTGAGGCCGGATTTTCCTGCTCTGCAGCTTGTCTGCAATTTCTTGCAAGTTCCTGAAGCTTCGAATCGCCAAAACATCGCCTCTCCGGAGCTCAGTTAATGGGTCCACCCCGCTCACTTCCGTCGAATCTACAAAGAAACCACAAACTTAACAATTAAACATGAATTTAATATCAAGATAAGAGTAATTTGTTTTGATTAACAGCATTATACCTATATGCTTTGGCGGTGGCTTGAATCCGTTGAACTCAGCCAAATCTGCAGCCAAAACACAGAGTATTTATGAAGATGGAGATAGCAGTTAAGTGAATCGCAGCGGTTGATTTTGAAATTGACTCACCAGACTGAGAGGGAGTGTGGGAGACAAGGTAGAGTACAATGAAACAGAAGAGAGTGAGAAGCGGAATGAGGTGGATCAGTTTCTCTGGTTTCGATGGCGACGAAGACGGTGATAGTGATAATGTCTGGGAGAGCCGTCGAGGTTTTGCTGCTTTGTCATCTTCCGCCACCACGACGTCGTCGTCTTTGCTGCCGCCGACGTGGTTGTGGAGCTTGGAGACCGGCGAGCCGAGTGACTGTCGTTGCATTGCCACAAACAGAGAGAGAGAGAGAGAGAGAGAGAGAGGGCTAATGGTATTATTTTGCTGTCCCTGTCAGCTAAGTCCGGCCTTTAAATCTTTTCGCTGTATCATCTTGTTCTTTTCCCTTTACTTCCTGGAGAACTTGTTAATCCTCTGGCAATAGTTTTCTAATTTTTTGCCCTTTCCGCATAAGGTTCGCGTACACGGATTTGACGCATCCGGATTGGACTATTATTACCGACATCTATTTTTTTTAAACCTTTAATTAGTATAAAAAAATTAAAAATTTATAATTAATAATAATTAAATATATATATATATTTTATATATTTTAAAATATAATAAAAAATATATTATATCTAAATTTTGTTAATTAAATCTAACAAAAAAATAAATATATATTATTTCATTAGAATATTTTAATAATTAAAAATATACGTTTATATTCTTAAAATTTTAACTTTTAATTTCAATTAAAAGTGTAAAATTTTCACCTCTCAAAAAAAGAAAAAAATTTACTTAAAATAGTCTTAACTGTATATATTTATTATTCAATAACCCTTAACTGCATTTTGATAGGTGGAACATGATTACAAATTATTTAATTCTCTTTAAACAAATTTAACATGATTATAACCACACACATGATATTGGGTTTGGTGAAGATGTGAAACTTAGGTCAAATTTTAATCTATTTCAAGAAAATTTTAGTCTCTATACTCAAAATCAAAGTGCCTTAGATTAGGTTAGGATACATTCAAAAATTTCTAACATTTACATAAATGAAAATTTATTGCTATTGAATGTTTGACTTAATTAATTCCCAAAACCTAACAGAATAAGTCATATTTGACTTTTAAAATTTTTAGAGGCAATACTCTTATCCTAATGTACTTGAAAATTGAGATTTATGGTAAGATTTATACAAGTATGACATCACACTTCCCTTAAAAGTTAATATTGCATTATAAGCAGCTCAACACTATATTAGTTGCCAAGCCATTGTTTAAAGTGCTATTAATGATTAATAAAATTTTTCATAAAAGCTTTAAGGTTGTTTTATTTTATTTCATTAAAAATTAAATAGTCACAAAAAAATTTATTACATGATTACATGTTATCACAGGAGAGTTTATCATCAAGAAATAATTCACTTTATTAAAATCTTAAATTTTAGCAATATACATGGTATGTAAAAATTATGAATACTAATATTTTTTTAATGTGAGTGTCATGATTTTTCATAATTGTATATTTATATTGATGTGGATAAATTTGAAAAGAAAAAATTGAAATAAAATAGTATTTGACAAAATAAATAATCTTATTAATTTACATAATCTATTTAGTAATTTTACATCATTCAATTAAGAGATTTGATGATAAAGAATATCATCAATCAAAATTTTAAAAAAAAAATACTATCAAGAAGAGAAATGAATGTATTGACTTTCATTGAGATAAATTTACTTAGTAGCTTATGATTTATTTGTTTGCTAAAAAATAATTTTATCTATAAAACATATTTGGTAAGAAAAATTTTACAAGAAAATTTAAATTTTTTTACTAAAATTTGTTAAAAATTATTTCCTTATATTTGATATACATATAATAAAAACCTAAATTCTTTTATTTTTGTTCATATTGAATTACATATTTACAAACAAATTAAAGTATATAACATACAATGACAAGGGGATGTATGTGTGTCTTCATCCATTAATTGCTTTAATTAAATGAATGACTTGGCCTTTATTGCTATTGTCATTGTTGTTAATGGTCTAACTTCATGAACTCTCAGGAAAGATTATATATTTGTCTTTAGAAAAAAAAAAAGAGTTAAGAATAAAGTTTTTGTTCAAATAGCACAAAACCTAATTCTTGGTGTTGAGAAATTAAACCATAAAATTAAGAAAGAAAATGGGTCATTCACTTTAATAAAACCTTAATAAAAAACCCGCATGAAAGAAAAACATCGTAGCAAAAAGTCCTTTTTATCTCTTTCAAATTATCAACTCATGGTGCGGCCTTACTAATTTAAAGAAAGGTCTCACAATAAATCAAAGACTATGGAGAATAGATTTCAAATTTTGACCCTAACAGGAAGATAGAATTATAAAATTGATATGTAAAAAAGAGAAAGATTAATATATTTGATAAATTGAAGTTTCCATAATACATCTTATCCTTTCCTATATCCTCTTATACATATTTATGTTGTTTTTCATACCATTACAAATTAGATTTTAAAACAATTATTACAATTCAAATAACCATAAAAAATGAAAATAGTTTCCTTTTTACATGTTTTGCCAAAATCTTGTAATAACTACCTATTGCTTTTTAAACTATCATCTATTCACCCTAACCTTTTATTTTATCACCTATAAAAAAATCCCTTTTTTAAGCACCCTTGTCCTTAAAGGTGCAATCTGGATATCTTTTTTACAGGTCATAAAAAGACTCTTAAATAAGGGTTATATTAATGGACCATTAGACCAACATTTAAGTACTTACTCTATTAACATGTTTATACATTGATTTAGACTCGCAAGGGGAATGCCTTTAGTCAACAAATATAGAATTTTAGTGGTAACTCACTCATATATTCTTACATTAGACCCAATTTAGCATTGAATTAAGCAATAAGGAATATAAGACAAAGTATATCTCTTATGAGCTATGCTAGATAATATGCAACATTGCTAATTTTAATATGATATAAACCAAAGAATTAAGTAGTTAGTTTTTAAAAGGGTTTATGCATAAAAGAATGCTAATGATATGGTTAAAATTTAACTAAACATAATGTCTGACTTAAAATTCATTATTAGTCTGATGACCATTAGCTTGTTATTTCATGCAATTTTAGGCCCTATGTAAGTAATGCAACAAAATATGAATTATGGCTTTTTGTAAACAAAGCTATTAATTGACAAAGTCAATGATTGAGTCACCAAGAACACAAGGTAAATGTATAGGAGCTAGGTACTCATATGAGACCTTAAAAGGGGTCATTTGAATAGTGGTGTGGAAGTGGGTATTACATCACCATTTTACTAGTGTTAACCAATGATTCTAGTGATAAGAATGAGTGCCAGTGATACAATGAAAGTATGTCTCAAGATAATGATTGACAACTTTTGTTTATCTATTTCTTTGAGAGTAGTAAGCTATAAAAAAGTGAAATTGGATCCCTTGGTAATAAAACAATTCATGCCAAAAGTTATTCAAGGAAATAAAGTCCTTATCAATAATGATATGCTTTAAAAGGTCATAGAGTTTAAAGACATTATCCACAAAGACCTTAGCAACCTATTGGTAGTAAATAGGTAGAACAAAGCTATGAAATGAATGTACTTACTAAGATGATCTATTATTACTACCAATATCACCTTTCCAATGCTTAAGGATAATCCTTACATAAAATCCATTAATATACAATGCCATATACCTCTAAGGATAAAAAGGAAGTTCTTGTACAAGGTTTGCTTTTGTTAAAACCTTTTTAGAAGAACAAATAGGTTATTCTTTGAATAGTATTGAACACCCTTGTATAACCACCATTAAGTCATTTGTGCCATATACTTATAATTAACCAATATAAGGCAACATTGGTATTTACCACCACCTGTCACTTCCATTTAGGTAGCTTTTAGTAAAGCTCATATAAAGTCATAGATAACTCTCCTTGTTATACTTTGGAAGTTTGGAGATAAAGGAATTAAGACCTTCACCCTACTTTTATGATTATCTAATATCTTCTAAGGAGGGTATACTAGTTAAGAATAATGACCTTATTAAGAGCTTATTGTAACCAACACAAGAGAAAGCATCCTTAGCCACATTTTCCTTCCCTTATTTATAAATAATTTCATAATCATACCTAGAGCTTAAAAAACCACTTAAATTGCCCTAATATACATAATTTATGATCTTAACAAATACTTAAGGTTGTGATGATTTGTATTTATCTTGAAATGACACCCTTATATGCCAGTTAGATATGAAGTATATGATTATCAACATCTTTTGTTTATAAATAGATAAAAGTTGGTAACATAAGGTAAACAACTTGCTAAGGTAGGTAATATGATGTCTAGTTTGAGATAAGATAACTCCCAATTCAATAGAGGCATTAATTTTAATGGTAAATTCTTAGGAGAAATCTAACATTGTAATTATAAAGGTGGAGGCAAATGTCATTTTAAGTTAAAAGAAAGCTTTATTTACCTTAACAGATTAGTTAAAAAAAGATTCCTTTTTAAGAAGTTAGGTCAACAATTGAACGAGGCCAATGTACTTACAAATAAACTTTCAATAATAACAGTGAGACTAAGAAAGCCACATAATTATTTAAGAGTAGTTGAAGAAGGCCAATTCAACATCATCTTTACTTTCTTAGTATCTATTGTTACCCTTATTAATGATATTACATGGTTAAGATACTTATATTTTAACTACTTAAAGAAACATTTTCTCTTGTTTGCATAAAGTTTATGTTGTTAGAGCATTTGAAGTACTTATCAGAGATATTGCAAATGTACCTCTCAGGTCCAACTATAGATAAGTATGTTAACAAAAAGATCAAAATGAATTTTTGTAAAAATGGTTGGAATATATCATTTATCAAGCTTCAGAAGGTGGACAAAATGTTTGTCAACCCAAATGGAAGGATTAAAAACTAATAATGGCTATCATGAGTCTTAAACACCATTTTTGATACATTTAATAGGCTTATTCAAATTTAGTGTTACCCTAACCATAGGTATATCTTGGAGAATGAGGTTACCCCTTCTAATTCATTTGAAAGCTTATTGATAAGAAGGATTAAAATTTTTTCCTTAATCATAATATTGTTTAATGCCCTGTAGTCAACACAAAACTGCCAAATGTCATCATTCTTCTTAACAAAAACCATTGAAAACACAAACAAACTATTATTTCTTTAAATAATTTTGACATCTAACATATCTTTGACTATTGTAACGAAGTCCTATATAAAAAAGGAGAAAGGGATCCTTGGGCCTTATAAACATGGGCATTGCATACCCCAATAAGTTGCCTTCGGGGAGAAGGTAATGTCTTTGTAACAAGTGGTATCAGAACCGGCCCGTCCTGGATCCAATATCCACCGTCAAGTGCTCTGGGCACGAGAGTAAGCAAGGAGGCCTTGGTCCACGACGAGGACGTCGATGGATTCGGTGAGGGAGAATATAACGAAGTCCCACATCAAAAAGGAGAAAGGGATCCTTGAACCTTATAAACATAAGCACTACACACCCTAATAGGTTGTCTTTTGGGGAGAAGTTAATGGCCCTGTGACACTATGGTCTTAATAGTCATTTTTTACAAAGTAGGGTAATGATAAAGGTATTTATTAACTAGTTAGGCTCCTTCCTTAAGAACTATGTAATGATCATAAAGGTAATGAGGGAGTAGGCTTGTGGATTTTGTGAAAACATTTAAGAATTCAGTTAATAAGGCAGATAAATAGATCTTATTAGGTTTTAAGATTGGGCTACCTCATATAGTTAGGGGGCTTGAGTATAAGGCCCAACTCATTTGAGATATTGCACAATTACTTATGAGGAGTGGCTTAAAGCCTTCATCAACCCTTTGCTACCTATCAATCAGATTACCATAATTTCTACTCCTTGTAACATGTGCTTCCTCCCTTGCAATAAAAATTCTATTCACAATTGTTTAAAGTTCCAACAAATGTTTACCAAGGTCTTTAATCATTGAGTACCTAATACCAAATTATGGCTTCCTAGAGCAAAATGTACATATTAGACGTGAATAAGCTCCCTTAAAGCACCTATTGGAATTCCTTACACATTTTGATACAATCCACATAGTTGTCATTTGCCACCTTCACACATAGCCCAATAACCAAACTTATAGAATAGCTTACCTTTTTGGTTATATTGAAGCCTAAGAAAGTGTGTGTGCTACTAGAGTCAATGGCTATTTGCAGAACCTTAAAGGCCAAGTACACCATGACCCTTATTGTTTTACAAGTCTCTACTTTAATTTTGGTAATAACATGCATGGATACATGTAGTTACTCTTTATCCTCCTTCCCTTCCTCTCAAGTCTTAACCATTTTATTCCTAATATAGCCATTTTCATCACTAAATTCAATCAAGAATAGATTCTTTTGGCAGTATTTTATAACCCTTCTTATACTTCTCATCACAATAAAAATATAGGCTTTTAGCTCATTTTTCATTAAATTCAACATTATTTCTCACCTTTGAGTTCTATAAAGGCCGTAACTTCTTAACATCCACTAGTCTGGTAACAGTAGGGGTAGCCATGGAAGATGTTTGGTTTTCTATTGTAAGGTCATAATGGTCACCTCTTATAACTTAATGAGCACAAAGATGTCTAACAACCCTTTAGGCATAAACATACAAATAAGGTGTTATACTTCCTATTTAAGACCACTTAAAAAATTATTGATGGTGTATCCTTTTAGGAGGTTCACTTGATTTAGTAAAATAATAATAAGTTCTAGAAGTCTGCTACCCTTTAAACATAGGGTTGTAAAAAGCCTTAACACTAAATTTAGCATAAATAAGTTCACAAATTCAACCCTTGTTATTATAGTCATGGATTGTTTTAACTTAACTTTGTTTTTATACAACTAAAGAGCCATATCATTTAGGTGATTAATTGCAATTTTTACCTTGGCATCCTTTGGTATGCCATTTAGATCGAAGAAGTTCTAACACCTATAGATTCAATTTTGGAGGTTATTACTCAAAAGGTAGGGAAACTTCACTTTAAGGCCACACCTCGTCTAGTAGTGCTGATCGAATCTATTAAACAAAGAAGATATATTGACATGGGATCTAGGCGAAGACATCAATTAAGATTGGGACATCATTTGGCTCTGTTCCACATTGAGTTCAATAACCCATGTGCAAGGTTCTTTTAAGGTAGCCTTATACTTTTTAGACATCTCTTGAATGGTAAATTTGGACTAGGTTTTCATGTTTTTTGCTATGCTTGGAAGCTTTTCTATGGTCTACTATGGTAAGATTGGTAGTTTTGATATCAATGGTACAATTTTAATAATTTAGTGACAGGTCTCATAAGAAATAAAATACCATAGAAAATTGATTTTGAGTTTTAACCATTGACAAAAAAAAAAAAAGAAGGTAAAATTACAAATAGAGATTAGAGGATTAATATGCCAAAAAAAAGAAAAACGGAGACAATCGTGTTTGATAGATTAAAACTTTTAAAATACAGCTTACCCTTTCCAATATCTTCCTATACATATTTATAGCATTTTAAAATTGTTTACCAATCAATTTCTAGAATTGACCTATAATTACAATTCAAATAACCATTAAAAAATAATAATTTCTTCATGGCACGTTCCACCAAAATTTTTTTTATAATCACCCATTGTTTCTCTCGGACTGCCACGGGTCCACCCTGGCCTCTTATTCTTTAATTTGCAACAACGGAGCTCCAAGCATTTGCCTCTTTGACCAAGGATTTATAAAACATATCTAATAACACCAAATCAAGCCTCCTCCAAATTGAATTTTGATGCAATTAAAGAAGAAATAAAACTGAAAAATGCAACGAATCCAAGACAACAGTGCCTCTGGCCCAACTTTGACTCCACCATCGTTGCTCCAATCACCGTCACGCCAACTGCTGCAAACTCCAACCACCGTGCGTCAAGGTGCTGAGGGCGTCTGCAGCGTGCGTGTGAGTGAGAGAGAGAGAGAGAGAGGGGAACGTGAGAGTTTTAAAATATTATTAATATCAATAATAAAAATAAATTATTGTATAAAATAAATAAAGTAAATTATTATATAAGGATATAAGCAAATCAGGATCCGGCAACAAAGACTTATTCAACGAACGGCCCAGGTATATATTAACCGTCTAAAATTCACGAAACCAACGGCGACGATGGGGTGGGCACCCCACAGATCCGTGACTCAAAGCTCTTGGGCAGATCCAGGCCGCCGAAAATGGAAAATCCAAAACACCGCCTTGCTTTCCTTGTTACCAACGAAAGAGGTGGGGGGGCAGCCAAGCCAATAAAAAGCGGACGTCGAAGGGAAAAGAAAGAAGAGAGACGAGACGCATTGCACCGCACCGGCTAGACAATATAACTCGAACATCTGGGTAGGCACACCGTAAGAAAGAGGGAGGGATGGTGCTATGGGAGATCACAGTGGCAACGGCGTATTTCTTGGGTCTTAAGAGGACTTACAGGATCACTTCAAAGCTCCAACGTAAGATTGTTGGCCCCAACCACCCCAAGATCCGCCAATTTCTTCACAGGTACTTGTCCAATAGTTTCGCGCAATGAATTTTCGGTAGGTGCTAGACCTGGGTCAGTCAGTGGCACTTGTGGGACTACCTACTTATGATTTAATATTCATATGCACTTGTAGTGATAGGGGGGTTGTTCGTTCCAGATAAGGTCTCTTCGTCAAAGAGTTTGGTGGAGTTTAACGTATGTCCTGGGTCTGCACAATTTGGGAATAGTTTGGTTTCTTGCTAGGCCTACGAACTCTACTCCTTCAGTGGACTTAGCGTTAAGGAGGCCGACCGAATTTAGATTTCTTATCCTTAAGGTCTTGGATTCTAATTTGGAGCCAAAGAGGCAATGGCATGGTCAATTCCCCAATATTTCCTTATGTGTCTTCTTCCTCCCCTCCCTTGCCTTTTCCTGATGGCATGCTGACATTTCTTTAATTTTTCAATGGAATTATCAGTTCATGGGAGTACACAAATGGATATCATTTGTTTTGGTTGCTATGGAGTCAGTTTGCATAGACCTTATACTGGTGACACTTGTCTCGCTATCTCTGGAATTCATCAGCACTCTTCACTTTCAGTTTTGTAGGAGGTCAAAAATGATAAAAGATTTCCTATCGGGAGTGGACCCTTTTTCTTGATTTAAGCATGCATCCTTAAGGACTAATAGACTTGATTTGAAAAAAAAAAAAAAAAAGGGTGTTTTAATGCATTGAGGCTCCCAACATTCTGGGGACTTGGGAAGGATCAAATATATAGAAATTATCTTCTTCTTTTTTTTTTCACAAAGAAACTGTCTCCTCAGTTTGAACTTGTGACATCTAGTTCCCAATGAATAGCCTTACTGTTATACTAAGGCTCACCTTTTACTAATTGCCATGGTCATAAAATCACTAATGCGATGGTGTTTCAGTAGTCTTTCATATATATTACTCGTAAGATCTGATAGGCATTTAATATTATGGCACACAATTACTTGGGTCATCTGGCTGTCTCAGAAAAATATGATTTGCATTAACTTACTTCCTTCTGCTTGTCCAAAGCTGTGGGGGATTTCATCCATTGTGATTTGGGGATCACGATGGTATTAAATATTCCATTGTTCTTGCTTCTTGGTGTTACATGGTATATTGTATGCTGCAGTTATGCACAATTAGTACTATTGCTTGCGTAATGTATTTGTTACATTCTAATGTGCAGCAGATTTGAACAGTTGTCATTGGTATAATCATGCATAATTGTTGTTCGTCTTTGTAGGCGAACTCGGGCTACCTTTAATGTTGCACTCCAGGTTCACCAGAATATACAACAGAGAGACATAGAAGTTGGCCGAAACCTTGGTAACTGGATTCTTCAATGGCTGAACCGCATGAAAACCTCTGCTCAGATCTGCAGTTCACCCATAAATGATGCAAGCTCCAAGATAAACCTGACAAAGCATGTAAGCAACTTCTACTGGAAAACTCCTAGGACCATACAGATGCCCAGAAACAGGGAATCTGATAGATGCCTCTTTACCTCAATGAGAAGTATATGGCCTAAGTCCTTTCCTGCCATTGCAATGATGCAACCACCAAGACCTGCTGGGTCTGTTACCCAGTACAGGCACTTGAGCAAATGGGGCCATGGAATGTTGAGACCTGAAGACACAACTGGGAGAGCAAGCAGATTTGAGGGAGTCATTCGGAAGGACATAATGCAGTATCTGCTGCATAACTGATTGTTGCAGATGGCTTTTACTTTGTCGTTCATGTTGTGACTGTTTGATCCTGAGACAAACATGGTCAAGGAGTGACTTTGTAACTAGGCTCTGTTAACAAAATAAAGCTGAAACTTTTTGTTCAATCTCATTATCTGGATAAACCTTTCCTTCTGAATCTTGTATATTATTGAAGACTTTTCTTGAAATCAGAAATCCAAATTCATTTCTAATACACGGGTTTGTTTTGTTATTGAATGTTCTTTGAAGTTCCGGTGGCTAGATGCTTAGCACAAACAACTAACATCATTTTTTCCACTTCGATTGGCATTAGCCACTAACCAGTGTTTTATCCCTTTTTGTGACGCTCTCTGTTTCAGCAGATGCTATCTTTATAGATCTGTAATGCAAAGTACTGTTTTCAGGTTGCATCGCCAGTTCTGCGTGATTTACCCCTAAAAACAGTGTCACATTCCAATTCTTCAACAACATTTTAATTAGAAATTTTGGTGAAGAAACTGTTTTCTGCCTTATCCGGGTTGATTTTTTGAGCATGAGGGGGCAAATTACTCGTAACCACTAGGCGAGCCTTTTTCTTTTTGTGTAATATGGAATTTCATTCAAGATCTTAAAAATGGACAAAACGGTTAATGAGAGAAGCAACCTCTGGAATCTCGTACCATTGCCCTGAGTTCTCCAGGATAGGATAAAGCAAAATGAACAATAGTATGAGCAACCTCATTAATGCCTTGTGCAGCAATCACACGATCAGTCTCCACAATGACGTTGGGCAGGGACATTTCTTGGGCCTTTTGGACTGTCATGCGTATAGCCGAAGTTTTATCTTTGTGTAGAAGAAGAATTTTGCATGCAAAACCAAAAACAAATTTCTTATGTTTTAAAAGTGCATATAGTTGAGGATGAACAATCAAACAAGTTCTTTAATTAAAAAAGAGTCAATCTAACGATGACTAAAAGCAACATAAAAGAAAAATAAAAAATGTATAGTTGAGGATGAACAATCAAACAAGTTCTTTAATTAAAAAAGAGTCAATCTAACGATGACTAAAAGCAACATAAAAGAAAAATAAAAAATGTCATTTTTTAAAAAAACAAAGACACTATAAATTTGATTAACAACGTTTCAAAAAATTAAATAAAAAAAAGCAAATTTCTACTCAAGCATCAAATGAAAAAATGATTGCCATAATTCCAAAGATCAATTTAGCAAAAAATGACAATTCTTTAAAGTTTGATTTTAAGATTACTTAGATATGTTTACAAAAACAAAAATCTCTTCAAAGAATTGAAATCAATAACTGATGGTACTATTATACACCAAAAAAAAACTATTGCAATTTTTGTTATAAGAATTGGGAAAGTAAAATTACATTTTACTTTTGAGAGATTCATTATTCTTACAAATATATTTTATACATCAAAAGTTAAGAAAAATCTAATTCCAAGTAGTCTCTTGAACAAATACAAGTTTAAAGTTGTATTTGGATAAGTGACTATCTTTTTAAAAGAGAGTGTATTTGTGAAAAAGTGTTACTTGTATGATAGAATATTCAAAATCAATATTGATACAAATAAAATAATAATATTTTACTTATACTATTAAACATTTTTTTTATGACATAGTATATTAGATCACATAAATTTCAAAATAGATAAAGTTAAATTAGAATTATTGTCACATTTTGATATATCTAAAAATATTAATAAAAATAATTAGAAGTGCTTTTTCATACATTCAAAAATCTTCAAATATGTTAGAATTAATTTATAATTAATTTATAGTGATGTATGTGACTTGCATAACACTCCCATACTAGGAAGAAAGTGATTTTGTAACATTTATTAATAATTATTATAATTTTTTTCATATTTATTTATGACATATTAAAAGTGAAGTTCTTAAAAGATTCAACTTTTATAAATCTAAAATTGAATTATAGTGAGAATTTATAATTAAATGCTTATAATTTAATAGATGAGAAAAATATTATGATATTGCATTCTTTAAATCTACGAGAATTATTTATCAAACAATTGCTCCTTATACACTATAATAGAATGACGTTGCTGAATGCAAAAATGAAACATTGATAGAAATGCTTAATATCATGTTGTCAAATACTAGCTTAAGCAATAGCTTTTAGGGTGAGACATTGCTTATTGCATGTTATATTCTAAATAGAGTTTCAATAAAATAAAACAAAACAACTATATATGAGTTTTAAAATAAAAGGAAATTAAAACTTAATTACTTGGGTTTGGAACTACAAAGTAATCGTTAGAATTCCTAAATCCAAAAAAGAAAAATTAGGTGAAAGGTGAATTGAGTATATCTTCTTAAGATATACTCAAAATAGCAAACCTTACCGTTTTATGGTTGTAGAGAAAATGATTCTCGTAGAAATGAAGTCATTGATATTATATGGGAGAAAGTGAACAATTATCTTTACAAATGTTACATGTCATCATTTTCATGAAAAGCCGCTGGACAAACTAGTTTTCAATTTATTCATGACAAGGAACCTTAATTAGTTTTTACACCTTTACTGATCTATGGTAAACCCTACTTTTTTGCACTTTGCTAATAGACTACCTGCTGCATTTAGAATGTCATAATTTGAATCTTTCATAGTTGCTTACCAGTCCATATACGTATTAATGCATGCAAAAGTGAACAATCAAGTTGCTCCATAGGATCCAAATCATATGAGATACTTTAATCTGAATTGCACGAAGTAAGGTTGTCTTCATTCTTCAGTAGACAAGATACCGTTCTAATAGGTTGATAGAATAAAAAGCTTGTTACCAATGACAAAAAAAAAAAAAAAAAACAAAAGGGAGAATAAAAGGCTAACTACAAGTTGCTAGGTCAGACTATCAGAGCATAAGCAAATGCCCAAGAGCTATCTAATTGACTTCGTTTACCTATTAAATTCTCACAAACCATAGCCCAGTCGTTTATCTTCCATTTAAATCATCAATCCCTTAAATCTTTTGTGGATAGATGATGCATTGAAAGTAATCCCTCACGAGGCCATAATTATTGGACATATTAGACTCACTATACAGCATGCAATAGTTTTCCCTGGTGTTAACTCCATCGTCGACAGGATATTCCCACTCACATAGAAGTTATTTTGCATTTTTTACTGTCTTTTGCCCAGGACACTTGGCAAAAGTAGTAATCCTAAAAGCAATTCTTCACTATTTCCATACTTTCATTTTGTGTAAGATAAAACAGAGTAAAAGAGAACACTATGCATACCCACTTTACAGGTAGTCATTGCAGAATGTACCTTGCTACTGGTTTAGAAAAGGACTTCCTTCTCTAGCAAGAACAAAAAGGCCCCCATCCCCTCTTGAGATACGGAGATCCTCATCAAGGTAGGTGATAAGAAGCCAGGACCTTGACCGATTCCCTGGAATGGGAACCTTGAGTGGTGACTGGCCAGATATGGTCCTTGAAATATTTGCCACTGCCTCCTGCAACGGATTGAGAGCTTGTTGAACAGGTGATAAACTGATGTTCTGCCCAAAGAGGTTGACATTTTCTGGAAGTTCAATGCTGGACTTTATCTCTGGAGGTTGCAGGGTGCCTTCCTTAAATTCAACCTGAAAATATTGAATGCATAGTAGCCAAAATATGGATATATACTTTTCTAGTTGTTTGTACAGCCTTCTTAAAGTAGTTAAGATAGGGGCATTATTTACAAGATTTCTCTCAAACCATAAGGCTTAAAAGCTGAAACTAACAAAAAGGCCACTCAAAATAAAATCATTAAATCCTCCTTCATTCATTTTTGTCACCAACATCACCTTATTTCCACAGTTTAAAGGGGTACCTGTACTCTTGAAGGACTCTGAACCTCAAATGTGGCAGTTGCACTGAAAGATGAAGTGGCAAAAGGACTTGAAAATGTGACAGCATTCACAATGGAGGCATTGCTGATATCGATTGCTTGGGTTATCTTTTCTACTTTCAACAAAGGTAGTGTACCCACTGCCAGAAGTGGCAACAGCTCAGAAAATGCAGTATATCTGTCAGCAGGAAATCCAAATAAAAGAACAAAATCAGCATGAGGTACAATTATGAAGTCAACAAGAAAAAAATGATCCATCTTTTCTCCATTGAACACGACTTATACTTTTTACACATATCAAAATGGAAACAACATCAAAATTACGCACACAAGTCCCACAATACCATCTGGAAGCAAAAAGTTGCATTGGATACCGATCCAAATTCTTCCATTTCAGAAGTAGTGGAGGGGAATTACATGAAGCTATCACATAGAGATTGTATGGACAACAGTACTTCATTTACCAAATTTGAAAAAGAAGAATCACACCATCTACTTCAGCTGCCACCTTTTCTTTGAAGTACAGATAGATGAAAGGTCACCATGCATAATATTTAAACATGATGTTTTAGGTAAAAATAATAATCAATGTCAACTAAGAGAAGCAGTTAGAAATGTCATGTCTCATATATGCAATAAGGCACATATTCCATTATAGTCACTCCTTTTGATATGTCTTATTAGGTAGTGATTTACTCATTATATTGTACAAGCATAATGGGGAAAAGCTCCAAACAAAGTTTAAAAGACGTTTAGAAGCTACTTATGCCCAGAAGATAAAAAGGGTGAAACACAAACTAAAGCAAGATTTGTGATTAATAACTGGACTAACTGTGGATAATACTTGCCACTTTCAAATGATGGCTAGGAAGGAAACAAAAATAAAATGCTAACAGGAGTTCCATGACATATTACTATTCCACTCTTAGGGAACAGCTGTAGGTAGGATTCAGTTTGAAAAATCTGTCAGCAGCTTTTAAGGGGAGGCCGTCAGGAAACACTTCAAACTAGAAGATTCCCCAACAGCAGCTCTCAAGTATAAAACACACCAACTGTTGCATTTTGTACATTATCAAACATCAGTTGAAAAGGTTACTCTCTGCAGTTGCCAAGAATACCCATTACTATAGGGGGACAAACCCTATTCCCTGGCTTATGTAATCTTAATTCTCCAATAGCCAGTGTGTGGCTATGTAATCTTAATGCTCCAATAGCCAGTGCATGGCCTTAAATTGTGTTTCAAGTCTAATTCTAAAATGGTACCATTTATAGCAAACAGAGCAACTCAATCATTTATGCATGATTTGGCATTTAGGTCCACACATCACCATTGAGATGCCTTAAAAATGCCTTTACAATCTTGAATCAGTAGGATTAGTCCAAACAGTTGTAACAATATAATAGCAGTGAAAACAAATTTTCAAGATATATATATATATATATGTTACACACACATGCACACATACACAGAGACACAGAGCAAAAAAGAGTCACCAAACTCCATCCCCTGAAGAAAAGCCATCATAGCTCTACTCAAGAAACAGCAAACTTGACCAATCAAATTGAAAAACAAAGAAAACTTTCCTGATGTAATAGTTCATATCTATCCATATTATGTAAGGGAAATAAGAAACATGAAAGTAAAATTGAAGAAAACTAATAGCATATCCAACCATGCTTCCCTTCAGTGGCAGGCCACATTTCTTCTCTCTTTAATCAATAGCCAATTAAGAAGGCAGCAAAAAGCATATAGACTTTTGGAGGAGTATGCAATGCCTGATTACAAGATTTAGAGACTTAGTTTCGCCTAATAGACTGTTCAGATACGTCATCCACAAGAACTGCAAATGAAAAATTGTTAAATATGACCATGATAATGAAAGTGAATCTCCTCTAAATTCATTATGAGGACATCTTCTAATTATGTACAACATTCTATCCACCCAGTTTATTTACAAAAAGGATAGAGCTCCTTTAATCAATAGCCAACTAAGGTGGTGGCAAAAAGCATATAGACATTTGGAGGAGTATACAATGCCTGATTACAAGATTTAGAGGCATGGATTTGCTTAATAGACTGTTCAAATACATTATCCACAAGAACTGCAATGAAAAATTGTTAAATACAACCATGATAATGAAAGTGAATCCCCTGTAAATTCATTAACATCTTCTAATTATGTACAACATTCTATTCACCCAGTTTATTTACACAGAACAGAGCTGCTTTAATCAGTGGCATCTAGTTTCTTATGCATGAACAGATGATTGTCTACCAACTGCACAATTTCAGCAAGATGACTTGAATGTATTATGTACCAATATCTCATCATTATATCCCTTTAATGCAAAGTGACATAAAAACAGTAACAGGAAACTTCATCACCACAGGTGTTACTGGTCAATCATCAAAATGAATACAAAGCACATTGGATTTTCAAGGAATAAGTGTACTATATCGATGGGAGACTGACATTTTCTTATTCCATAATCTCAAGTCCTAGAACCTATCAAGGTTAACTGATGATGTCAACTTGAGAAATGACTGAGATAAGGCAATATTAACTTGAGTGAAGTGAGAGCATAAGCAAAACAGAATTTCCCACACAATACAAACTTCAAAGGCATAGCAGCCCAAAACGTTTCCCATCTCAATGTGAAAAATGGGAATACTAAGACAGCCATCTTCTGAAACTACTGAATAGGACAACCGAATGGTGTACATGGTGAGCACCATACTGCCAATGATCCACCACAGTCTATAACAAGTTATTGAGCTGAATTCGCAAATAACTACATCCCAAGATTTGAAAAACATATTAGAAAAACCGTTTCTGAAGCCAATTATAATGCACAATACGCAAAATTAAATTTCTCATCCAGTCCCATCTCAATCTCCTAAAGTAGATAAAACACTAAGTCTAAAATAGTGGATTAGCAATAGCAACCACTTATAGATCTCAATTTTCACGTCATTCCTAAAGACAAACGATAATTTAATTTAAGTTATTGATGGTAATTTAATTTTAGCCAAATGATTAGCAATAGCAACCACTTATAGATCTCATTTTTCACGTCATTACTAAAGCCAAATGATAATTTAATTTTAAGTTATTCCATCAATAAAGGCATGCTAGATCATAGTCAAATGCCAAGGATTAAATTTCCCATGCCCCGCAAGAATCCTGCATTAAATGGCTTTATTAATTCAACATGGGCTCAACAACAGCTATTTTAAAATCTTGTGGTTCCAAATCATCCACAGCCAGCCCAAACTTCCAACTAACACGTTCGTACATTGGGCATAACAAAAGCAATGCAAAAGCATACCACACAAAGTTAAAATCTTGATAAAGCCAGTATGCTTACAACAAAACCCAGTTGCCATCCAGCAGCTCTTTTGCGTCCACGGGTGCCATAGTCGGGTTGGCGGCCTCCAACTGGTTAACCAGCTCCGAAACCTCCGCCCGGACCTCCGGGCTGGCCTGGAACCCAAAGTCCGTACCATAAACCGTATCCACCAGACACCTCTTCAGGTCCTCAGTCTTAGAGTCCTTTTCCACCACCGCCCCCGCGCCCTGCGCAGCCGCGCTACCATTACCCGTCACAGCATATCCGCCCTCCCACTCGTCCTCGTCCCTAGGAGGATCCGAGTCCGAAGCTATCGGGTACTCGGCCTCCGGGTTGGCCTTTTCGCCCCACTCGTCGGTTACGCCCCCGGGACTAGGATTTCCACCGGACTCTCGAGCAGACGGGTTTGGGTCGGGTTGGGGCGTGGATTCGGAGGAGGAAGCGAATAGTAATGTACGGGGTCTTCTAGTTGTAGTAGGATTACTGCGAATCGGGGAACGTAGGAATTTATGGGCATTTCTGGAAAAGGAGAAAAATGGCGGTGCTGTGGCCCTGGAGATAACAAGGAGTGGGCTTTTGTTGTGCGGTTTTGCTAAGAATGACGAAGATGATGGGGTGAACACAAGTGCCATTTCACTCCTGTTTGCCTGTGTCAGTCTGTCTCTCTCTCTCTCTCTCTCTCTCTCTCTCTCTCTCTATATATATATATAGATATATATGTAGCTGTGTGCACGCGTCAGTGGTGCGGAGGCGTGTTCCGCCTCGGCCTGCTTGGCTCAAATCAATCCAAGTTTTGAATGGATTGAATTGATATGTGT
>JAHLGO010021098.1:3731534-3790444 GCA_020615895.1 Ceriops decandra
CATTTTAAAAAAATTAGATTTTGTTTTAGATTTTCCCACTCTAAGAACATAAAAAGAACTTAAATTATAAGTATTTTTTTAAAGGAAAAATAAAAATTTAGAAATAAATATTTTTTTTGCTCTAAAAAAAACAGAGAATGTAAGTGTATTTTTTTTAGAAATTATAATTTTTTAATTTTTTCAATTATGAGTATTAGTGTTTCATGAATCCTATGCATATATGAATAATTATTAATATAGATTGAATAAATTATAATGTGTATTAGATTGTAATTGAGTAAATTATATACATGTTGAAATATTAATTTTATTATAATACAAAGATTACAAACTAATTATTAAAATAATATCAAATATCATAAAACCATTAAAAATTTTGAAACTACAATTAAATTCTTAAATATTCTTAAACTTAAACAAATGACATTATATATACAAATAACTAACTTTCTTTCAATTTCAATGATATATACTTTTATATATAATAGTATGAAAAAACTTAAAGTTTCCTACATCATCATTCTAAGATATTAAAGTTAATCTAAAATTTAAATTAATTAGTAGTCAAGTAAAATTGAAACTAGTTTAGTCTTATTTATTATGTTTTTATTAGTTGAGCATTAATAAATATTTACTACTATGTAAGGATGAGGAACTTAGTTTATTATGTGACTTTCGATTAATTATGTGTGACATTTTAATTAATAAAACTAAGATTATAATTAAGCCCCTACTTTGTTATTAAAATTGGTTATTATAATACAAGAGGTATTATTATCTAAAATTGTAAACTTATCTTTAATTCAAGTTAAGCATATGTGATAATTCTAGTAAATAGTGATGATTGTCAAACTCAACTTCAATAATATCCCTTTTCAATTAAAAATAATTCTTAACTAAATTCATAAAATCTTTAGTTAAATCATTCCAATCACCATTATAATAAACATAAGATGTGCAACACTTTTTTAAAAAAAAAAAAAGAGAAGAATTGGTTAATAATACTTATTGAAGTATATAAGATATATATTGTTATTCTTATAACCTTAAATGGATTATAATTATTATCAACTAGGTTTAAGTGTGTAAAAAGTGAAACTACATGGAATGGCAAATACATAAATTTGTTATGTAAGTCCTATTAGAATTTCATGAGAGTATATAAAGGCCTTGGAAGACAAAGCTAAAGGGGGTTGGCAATTTAACCATTCAAAAAACCTATATAACTGACTAACCAAAGAGACATTCAAGAAAAAAAAAACCTTACCCTACATGGAAAAACAATATAAACGACAAAGGTGGGTGATCGACCAAAGAGAAAACAAGGGAGGAATGGTTGGACAGCAAAGAGAGAGTACACGACTGGACAGCAAGAGAAGGTGGATGGCAAATCACAAATCAGAAAAGGTGGAACAGCCAAACACAAAACAACACGCCAAAACCAAAGAGTGAACGACAAAACCACCATCGGCTGTAAGAGAGAGGACGTCTAACCAACCATTCGGCCAACACAAGCTAAACAACAAAGCAATTAACCAGTAAAAGAGGTTTGGATGGTTAGGAGGAGAACAGCTAAGGCAAGGTGAACGACAATAAGGAGAGCACGATCACAACACACAATAGCAAGTGAGACCTTGGTGAGTCAAAGCCCTATAACAAAGAAAAGTAAACTGGCTGGACAGCAAGAGTGAATACATGGCAAACCAAGGGAGACCTTGGACAGTAAGGGAAACTAGGCAACGGCTGGAAGGAAATCGTGTGACTTACAGTAAGAGGAGAAGCAAATGCACCAGTGGTAAGAGAAGAAACAGTACACAATCCGTAAGGGAAGAGAGGAGAAACTGTGAAAGAGAATACCATTGGGAAAGCAAACCAAGCTACCTGGAGGTGTGAAACGGACAAGGGCAAACCAGAAATGTGTGTAAGGCGTGTGACCGGCAAGGTGTGCAAACCAGAAACGTACATGAGTCGTGAAACTAGTAAAGTGTGAAAACCATAAATGTACGTGAGATGTGAAACGCCAAACCAGAAACATGAGGCAGACCGTGAGACTTGGAATGGCAAACTAGAAATGTGAAGCAAGCTATGAGATAGTGAGATCATGAAATAGGAGATGGGTAAGACCATGAGATAATGAAAGCAAGAGCTGTGTGAGACAACCTAAAGAAGGAATTCAACGAAGCATTGAAAGAACTCAATGTATTTCCAGATTTCTTTAAAAGTGGTGAACTTTTAAGCGGCAGTGAAGCAACCATTCAATTCAACAGAGGCAAGACAAGTTAGAAGAAGGGTAGACACAGTAAATGACACTCTTTGCATTGTACTTGCTTAGTATTTGCAATAGTGAAAAGAGCAAAGGATTAAGACATTCATTGTAATTGGTATTCTTAAGTATAGTGGATTGTCTTGGTAGAGGGAGAGTCCTTACCATCGTGGATGTACGTCACGTTGACAAAACCATATAAATTTTGTGTGTCCTTACTTTGTTTTACGTTCTATGTTTTGAATTAAATTGTGTGAACGCAGCAAAAGTATCAACCAACCCATAACCTAACGAAAACCTAATAGGCAAGGTGTTTAAAAGGTGATTTTGGGGACTATTGTGATTAATAGGTAGCAATAAATCTACCTTAATCGAACCTGAGAAAGAATTCACTTTTAAAAAGAAGTTGAAGTTGTTCACATATCAGTGAATTGTGGTCATACTGATTCACTCTCCTTTCATTATCACAAACTAGTAAATCTTAGGGTGAAGTCAGGAACTTCATATATATCTTACTTGTTATTATAAATAAATGAAGTTATAAACATAAGAAATTAGCATAAAAATTAGATAATAACATGATAACAACAAAAAATGTGAAACAATCTCACCTTACTTGGTTCCATAAATAAAAGAATCTAAATATAGGAAAATTATTGTATTACCCTTTTATTACTTCCATATATTGTTCATTATATATTGTTACATTGTAATGCTCAAAATTTATTTTATTGTCATCTTGTGCTTATATATACCCTAATAAGTGTTACTACCTAATATTGCTCTTTCAAAAAGTGTAAACCTAAAGTACAAACCTTTTAAAATAATTACCTTATAAGTTCTTATTAAAGCTTGTTTTAGCTTCTATCAAGTTTTCTACACTTTTTTGACTTAATTGTTGATATAAATCTCTTATGGGCTACTTTAGTTAGATCAAATGGGAAGCTTTGGCTAAATAAATTGCATAATAAGATGTTTATTTGCTTTTCATGCTGAAAATGCCTAATTCTTTTGCATTCTTGGCTTATTTTTTTACCTTGTCAAGTAATTCTTATATTAAGAAATTTATCCAAATTTTAATTTTGAAAGAAATAAAAAACTCTAATGTTTCACTAATTTCAAAGATATGATATCATTTAAGATGATTTGTAAGCCTCAGTACTTGTTATAGAATTAATGTTACAATTACTTCAAAAAAAAAACATATAATCTTAAAGTGAATGATTTCCATTATTGAGCACATATGTCTCCATATAAAAACTTTAATGGCTTATGCTTTTCTTCTTCCTTTAATCAAGACTAAAGAGTTTTCTTATATGATTATGGTTAGAAACGAAAAAAGCATCAATAGTATTGTAAGGGGTTAATGAATAATGTTGTATACATAACAAACTATTTCTTAAACTTTCATTAATAAAAGGCACAAAAAATGAAAAAAAGAGGTATGAGTAATTATTATTACATTGCTAATTAATGTTTGTGAATGACTATAAGTAAATTCACTAAGTTGCTCATATAATATATATAATATAAAGTGAATTAAGTATGGTACAATTAGCATTGTAAGCAAACAAGTATCAAAATAATTATTAATTTTAATTTCCTCATAAAGGCTAAATACAAAGTTAGAAAGATGATAAATAAACAAAATCTAAATGAAAAAAATGTTAAATAACAAAAGTAAATTAAGATAAAAGATACTAAGCATTAACTCATCATATAAAAGCAACCTAGAATTTTCTCTACTATTTAATATCCTTTATCAAAACATATTAAATTTGCTTTTATCTAATAATATATTATATCATTACATAAAATTAAATAAGCAAATGTGTATTGGATTTTATGAACCTTAGTTTAAGTAAAAACTTTTGAATTCACTCATCTATACTACAGTGAATCATGTTTTTATAATTTTGTATTTAATTTAATTCATGGTATGCATTATTAAAAGTTATTATATAGTATTTTCTTTCAATTTCAATCATGCATAAATCAATAACAAGTGGTTAGACTTTCCAAAATATTAAAAGCAATAACATTTATTCATCATGAATAAAAGTTTCTTGATCATAACATAAAAATCAAAGTAAACTAAATAAACAAGGTTAGGTTACACTATAATTCTAAATAAGAAAATTAGTTCATGATCAAAATAATAAAAACTAGATTAGACATTGAAGACAATAGGAGTTTTAAGAATATAATAGTTTGAAACATCTTTGGAGTTACTGTTTTAATGATGGTTCTCTTTTTCCTTTCCTCCTTTTCCATTTTGTGTTTATTTTTTTTTTTAGGTTGTGGTAACTCCTTTTCTTTCTTATACTTAATTAATCTTGGAAAATTCTCTAACTATTATTTTATGGTTAAAATTTCTCATATATAGAAAATGAATTAGACTTAGTGTAAACTAAAGATTTATAGCTTTATCTCTTACCTTTCTTTGCCTTAAGAATCACCTAAATTAAAACTTATAAAAAGGTTATATGTAAAATGTCAATACATACCTAAATAGTAATTGGGCAAATTATGATTAATCTTGGTTTTTTTATTTAGGAAAAAGTCTCTATCTAACATAGACACATCCTTTTAATTCTTTTATTTTCTTTACAGCCCAATTTAATTCTAATTTTCTACTTTACTTTCTTTTTATAAAAGAAAATAAAGATATGTAAAATCTATATAAAATCAAATTTAAGTAGAAATAATAATAAAAATTTTAGATTATAATTAGATAAAAAAATATATTAAATTAGCCCTCCCACTAACTAAATGGTCATTTAAAAATAAAAATTCATACTTTTAAATGGAAAGATAAAACATAGTAAAGAAACAAAAAAGATATATATATCCATGCTCATTGTCTTGTCCACCCTTTCGAATTTTAAAAGTAATAAAATAAGGGTAGAATTATAATTATCTTTGCAAACTTCTAAACTTAACAACAAATTAATCACTAGCTTTTTGAACCTTTCTTATGAACTAAACAGTATCATTAAACTAGTTAACACCTTATTCATATTCTAATAACCTTTTATTATAAAATTTAATGTAATTTCTTTTTCCTTTTTAAGTGTTAGAGAAGTTGTGTAGACTAAAGCCCTTAAAGAAAATTTGTTAATGCTATTACTTTATTAAGACATATGTTATACAATTACCACACATTTTGGTAACTTTTATAAAGTAATAAGGGAATTAAAACTCTTTCTAACTTCTTTATTATTAGCTTATTAATTCACCATGGGCAAGTTAACCTAGCCTAATAATGTTAACATTAAATATGCATATAAGTAGTAAATTTTATTACTAAAATTGTTACAAATAAGAAAAATTTAATGGTAATACTTAGTCAATAACATGTACTTTACACAAGCAACAAATTTTATTGTTATTATTGTTAAGGCAATATAGGTTTACTTCTTGTTACTTTATGATATGACACTATTATTTAATAAGAAAATATATCTTAATGTAAATTTATGTTCATTTATGTCTCCTCCTCAATCAATATCTATATAGGTAATTAGTTGTAAATCATTTCCTTATAACATAAGAAATAATCTACATTGCACTAGAGATACTAAAGTATTCTTCTCTTCATAACTTACCAATATGCTTTTCCTGAGATTGATTAATAATGACTTACCAATCCTATGACATAACAATGTTATAAAAATTACATATTATAATGTATATAAGATTACCCATTATATTGAAATAAGGCATATTCTTCATTGATGTGTTTTGGGACACATTTTAAGGCTAAGATTACTCCTTTAGCAACTCGAATGTCAATGGATTTACATATTTCATTTTAAATTACTCAAGGGTTTTATGGATGTAAGGTTCTTATAAT
Organism: Ceriops decandra; assembly: GCA_020615895.1. Lineage (NCBI taxonomy): Eukaryota > Viridiplantae > Streptophyta > Magnoliopsida > Malpighiales > Rhizophoraceae > Ceriops > Ceriops decandra. The sequence goes on from JAHLGO010021098.1 coordinate 3,737,654, forward strand.
CAAGCTAAAAGTCTTTTGGAACAATTCTTACGAATATTTACTTCTATTACATAAGCCATTTTATCCATGTCTTTCATTTCAAATATAGAGGACAACTATTCCAATTAATACATACTTGATGGTGGTGACAACCTTATTATCATTTCTAGGTAGTATAATGTCATTGATGAGATGAATTATAAACATAAGTTGCAAACTCTTATGGTTATAAATTACTTAGTTTAAACTTTCAACTTAATGATAATTTATATGGCATGAAAGTAATAAATTTAAAAGGTATAGATTAATTACATAAGCAATTATTAATAAAGGATTACCTTAATAATATATTAAAATATTCACTTGTGATTTCATAGACCTAACCATCTTTATCAAGATCTTGTTTCTTCTTTATGTAATGTCATTTCATTGTGGAGTTATAAAAATAATTACCTTTTTTATTACATAATTCCTTAAACTATTTAAAGAGATATTCATATTCTCAATTAATTTTTATGATTTTAATTTATTTATTTAATTAATTATCTATTATATTTAAATAAGTTTCAAGCATTCAAATGCTTGAGATTCATGAGAGATTAGATAAATATGACTATAAGGAATATCATTATTTATGAAGATAATCAAATATAGAGAATTATACCTCGTCTTCACTCTTATTTGACCACATACCTCTAAATGAATTAATTGTAACATAAATTTAGTTTAAACAATCTTACCAAATAAATTTTCACTTTCTTTTCCTATTAAATAATGTTGACATATGAACAATTTAATTTTAGGAAGTAGGCTTTAAAGACCTTCTTTAGGTAATTTATTCATTTTCTCTTGCCCAATAAGATCTAGTCTAACATACTAAATATTTGTATTTACAACATTGTTGGTAATTGATGTAATAATAGAAAAATAACTATTACAGATATTAAACTCATTATGGTTAATATCTAATATAAACAAGTTTATAGAATCAATATAGAATAATAAAAACAAAAATAAAATTTCATTAGATTTTAGGTGTATAAAGAACATTGTGAAGTAGTAAGATTCAACCATCTTATATTTCTAATTTGTATATGTTAATCCCATTGACTACCCTTATGTGACTCCTAACATACACTTATCTTGAACCAATTCTAATTCAACAAAACTCCACTCATATTTCTTAATCTTTAGTTATATAGACTATAGCCCTTAAGTTTACAATTCACAAAAGATTAATCAACACATAATATTGAGTTGATAACATTAGCTAAATAACAAGAAATAAGAGTAAACAATACAATTTTCAACTCAATGCATTTGTGAGCAAAATGTTCAAGTTTGTCATAATTGTAGCATATTATTATCATTTTTTTTTCTTTTATGCTTGTTTTTTCCTTTTTCTTTTCTTTTGGTACTTATAATGCCACTAGCATTTTAAACTAGAAGTAACCCTTGGATTAGTCTCAGCTATAGTCTCATTCACTTGAGAAGAGGACTTAGTAGACCTAAAGTGCTCCTCCGCTAAAATTAGATAGCTTAAGATATTTGTAAAGATCTTAATAGCTCATTATGCATTAAATTATTTTTAATGTGCTTCTAAATTTACTACAGGATATCTATAAAGATCTTAATAGCTCACTATATAAATTTACTACTCATTTGTAAGGGTATGATTAATTGTTTGAGCTCTTTAATCATGTTAGAAATCACCCTAATGTGTTGCTTTATTGTTATAATATAACTTCTTTATATAAATGTTGAAATTAATTGTTAGGCCTCTTATCTTAATGGTTGAAGTACCCCTAATCTTTTTTCAAGGCTAACCATATTATTTAAGCAGTCTCACACTCCTCAAACTCATAAATGATCTCATCCACTGTACTCCTAAGTAAAGTAATGCAAATCATATGATTCTTTCTTTTAAAGCCTTAAAGGCCTCTTAGTTTCACCTATACTAAGTTAAGGAACTATTCCTAAAGTCTATTATGACTGATTGATGGCTTTTAACACTTTATGTTTTTTAAGCATATACCAAACCTTCTAGTACTAAATGTCCTAGTTTTTATTATTTAACTTATCCTTCTTATTAAGTTCACTTAAAGTATTCTTTGTAGTTATGATTACAATAACCTTGAGACATTGATTAGTGATTAACACAACATTATAACTATTTATTTTGTACCAATATTGATATAAATTAATAATAACCTAAAATTAGTAAAAAAAAAATTAAAGCATATAATGTTCCTACTTATCTTATCTTATATTAATACTAGATATTTTAATTTATTTAAAATTATTTAAAATTTAAGCTCTTAGGTAAATATTCTTAGAATCTTACCAACTTAACAATTTACATTTGAAAAACAATCCCTTTTGTTAATTTTTCATGTATACATAATATATATGTTAAGCATTATAAATAATAATCCAATATATATACCAATATAGCAAATATTTAAAATAATGTTTTGTATACATAACATCAAACATAAAGACATAAGACATCAAACATGGAATAATATGTATAATAACATCAGACTTAAACATCGTTTTACATGTGGTTTAGAAAAGATAATGAGCTTAAATTAGAGAATTGTTAGTTAATAAAGTCTTATCCTTCTTAGCATCTAAGATAACCCTAAGTTCAACTCCTAAAATCTTAAACCAATCTCCATTTTTCCAAAGAAGATATATCTTGCAATTAAAAGATTAGGACTTTTTAATAATATAGTAAAAGCCTTTACAACATGCTCAATATGATGCTTTTATGCTTTCTCAAGCTCATCCTTTAGATCATCATACCACTTAATGATTCTCTTGATGTATTACAACTTATAATGCACCTTAACCCTTTAAAAATTTGTTAATGACTTAAGTACAACATCAAACTTTATCTCTTCTTTAAACCTCCAAAACAATGACATTTCAAGATTATCAATAGAAAATTTTGTATATTTAACATGTTCCATAAACTTTTCATTATTTTCATTTTGCATTCTTTAAAGTGAGAAAATGTTTCGTTGGCTATGCAAATTTTTTAGTTATTTAAGGAGTTCAAAATTTATTCTTTTAAGGTGCTCTTTAATAACCCTTTTAGTTAAAGTTCAAATCAAATGAGTCATATTTCACTTTAAAACATAAACTAAAAGAATATTAATAATTATCAACATTAAAAAATTAATATTATAATCTTATAAAGTATAAAATCATTAAAAAAAGTTAATATAATTTTTTTGATATTTTTAATAATTATTATGATTTAAAAAAATAATTCTTTTTATAATAAAAATATAATAAAATATGGTAGACTTTAGTTAGTAAAAATTAATACATTAAATTTTTTAATTGGTTAATAGAAACCAAAAGTTAGAATGAGTTTGTTGACTCTAGTCAACTTAACCATCAAGCAACATCTTAGCGGTAATTATAATGTGTATAAGTAATCTTGCACATACCAAATCTTTGTTTCACTTTCTAGACCAAAAAGTGCAATAGACCCTCTAACTTTCAAGCATATATCCAATTTTGACAACCATCATAATTAGCTTGCTTAATTCATTAGTATCATTTATTTTTAAAAATAACATATAAAAATATGTGTTTGAAAATTCTTCCAAATACATAACTAGAATTGATTATAAATACTATTCATCTTCTTAAAATTATAAATATGATTCAAAATTTTAAGACTTAATTATTATTAATTGGCATATCTAAAATTGGGAAAATAATATATGGTTGGAAAATTTATGATAAATACTTTCTATCATGTAAATTTTTTACTATGAAATTGCTATTTTTAGTATTAATTTTGAATAATAACATATGATAAGAAAAATATTTTTCTCACAAAATGCACAATAAAAAAACAAGAAATTTTTAAGTGTTATACATTTCAATATCTCATCACATAAAAAATGTCATGAAAAGATAACCACATATGTAAGAAAATAAATTTCTTAAAAATCTAGCCAAAAATACATTAAAATTGCATATCAAATAATAAAGGAAAAACTTAAACATCTATTGTAATGCCAAGATTAATGTAATCATGCTTTAATGCCAATATAAGAGAATAAGAGTAGAATTATAGTTACTTTTATAGACCTCCAAACCTAACAACAAATTGATTACTGGCTTTCAAACCTCCCTTGTAATTTAAGTGGCATCATTAAACTAAATAACAACTCGTTTATAGTTCAAAAGTGTCTTACTATGAGAATTAAGGGAGAATTTTGTATTTTGTTCCTCTTAAGTGGGAAAAAAGTTACATAAGTCAAAGACCTTGTAAAACATTTGTTAAAGCCATTGCTTTATTAACGAAGAAGTTATAAAAGTATCACTTGTTTTGTTAACTTTTGTAAAGTGGGAAGGAAGTTTCAATTCCTTTCAAAATATCTTTTATTGGGTTAAATCAACTCATCATGGTTGAATTGACCTAACCTAATAATGTTAACATTAAATATGCAAGTAAGTAGTAAATGCAATTAGTAAAAATGTTACAAACATGAAAACTCAATGGTATTGCTACTTGGTTAGTAATATGTACTCATAGAAGTATCTATTTCTATGCATAAATTTGCAAAACTAATGTTTTTTCTTAATCATGGGAAATTTTTTTTTTCTAATTTCCTTAAATATGAATGTATATAAGTTTTGCTAAAATTTTACTAAAATAAGATTATAAAAAGAGCATTTTCTTACTTGCAAGATACTCTCTCTATTTTTTTTCCATACCTTATTCTAAATAATAAGGCTTTTTATCATTTAACAAATGCGTAAATGCAATATATAGGAAATTGAATTATATGTAAGGAATCAAAGTAATATTTATAAAATATATATGTAACAAATAAGAGTTTAAAATATTAATTCGAACAATAAATATGATTAATTGTTAAGATATATACAATCTAATTTAGAAGTAAAGAATATTATCTTTTTTTTTTTTGTTTTTCTTATCTTCTTCTTCAAATTTCTTAGCAAGCTATCATAAACAACCACCATATAAATTATAATCCATGCAAATAACAAGCTTTCAACATATCTTAGTAAGAAAAACACTCTTATGATGGCTAAACTTTGTATAAAGATAGAAAAAGATTTTCAAAATCTTTAAAACATACTTATTGAGCCTAATGAAATATTGTCTCTTAATGATTTTAAAATAATCAATTTTTTATTATTCACTCCACTATATCTACATACTTAATCTCATTTTTAATATTTACTCTTATTATTAATTATAATTAGGATAATAAAGAAGAAAGATCAAAGTTTAATATTTCTAATATAAGATTTTGATCTTAAGTTGAAGGAATACTTATACAATTATCACATAATTAATTCCATAGACATAAAAGTAATGTTTTATTTGAAATTTCTTATCATATATTAATTTAATGAAATTAGTTTTCTACCAAGCACTTACATATTTGTTATAATATTTTATACTTTAGTCAATGAAAATAACTACTTTCTTTATAAAAAAAACATATAATACATACTAGTCCCATAACCTTATCAATATTTTCATCTTTGTTGTTCCCACAGCCTTGTATGAGTTGTAATTGTTGTCAACTAGGTTTAAGTGTGCAAGAAAGTAAAGTCACATGGAAGGCAAGAAAGTAAAAGCCACATGGAGGGACAAGAATATAAAAGTAACATAGATGGGCAAGACAGTAAATTCACTGCAAGTAAGCCTTATTATGATTTAATGAAAGAGTATATAAAAGTCGTTGGAAAAAGGAGAGAGAAAGAGATCGGCAATTGAGCAAATCAGAGCAGATCGGCGGAAGGAGAGAGAAACCCGATGGCCAAAAATAGACAGTCGACAAAAGTAGAGAAACTGCTAAAAGGGGTTGGATAATTGGATGGCAGACCAGAAGAGCAAAATGGCAAAATCCTACTCGGCCAACCAAGACCACTATTGGCAGAACAGGGGAAAAAGAGAGAAAATACGTAACTACCGAAGAGGGGTTGACGAAGAGAGAGAGACCGATGGCAAATCAGGGGAAAAAGAGAGAGAACTAGAGATGGTTGAAGAGGGGTTGAACGGAAAGGAGTAACCACCACACGAAGAACCACCAACGTAAACGTTAAGATAGATCTAGTTGGACGGTGAGATAGATCCAGCTAGATGGTGAGAGAGATCCAGGTGAATGAAGAGAGAGAAACCATCGACAGAATAAGAGAGAAAGAGAGAAAAATTGAGACAGTCGTTGGAAGAAAGGGAAAAGAGGTATACGGCCAGAACAGAGGAGTCGACAGGAAGGAGAGAAAAATAAAAACAGCCAAATAAAGTGACCAACTGAAAGAGAGAAAATGACATATGGCTAAAGAAGAACAGACAGCAGAATGTGCGACGGCGTGAGACCAAAGTGTGCGTCGGTGTGAGACCAGAACGTGCAATGATGTGAGACCAGAACGTGTGTCAGCATGACACCAGAACGTGCATCGGTGTAAGACTATGAGACGATGAAAGCAAGAGTTGTGTGAGATAACCTGAAGAAGAAATTTGATGACGCATGGAAAGAACTCAATATATTTCCATATTTCTTCAAGAGAGGTTAGAGAGCATTGTAGTGAACTTCTAAGCGGCAGTGGAGCAGCCTTTCAATTCAACAAAGTCAAGACAAGTTAGAAGAAGAGTAGACATAGTAAGTAACACTATTTGTATTGACTTGCTTAGTAATTGCAATAGTGAAAGAGCAGATGATTAAGGCATCCATTGTAACTAGAATTCTTAAGTATAGTAGATAGTCTTGGTAAAGGAGAGTCCCTACCACTGTGGATATACATCACGTTGACAGAACCACGTAAATCTCGTGTGTCCTTAATTTGCTTTACGTTCTATGTTTTGAATTGAGTTATAAACGTAGGTAAAGTATCAGCCAACCTATAACCTAACGAAAACTTAAATAAGAACATTCAAATTGTTTATTAGGCAAGGTGTTTGAAAGGTGACTTTGGGGACTATTGTGATTAGTAGGTAGCACTAGATCTATCTTAGTCCAATCTAAGAAAGAGTTCACTTTTAAGAAGAGGTTGAAGATGTTCACTTACCTACGAATTGCGAATTGTGGTGATACTAATTCACCCATCCTTTCAGTATCACAAACTAGTAGATTCTAGGGAGAAGTTAGAAACTTCAATTGGTATCAAAGTTCTAGTTCACCAGTTTGAAGCTTACAGCTTGGTGTACTAGTTTGAAGGGTTTCAAAAGTTTTTAACTTGTTTAGCATACTGAGAAATGGATATCAGTACTAGCACCAGCACTACTTACAGCAAGAAGGTTGTAATCTTTAATGGAATCAACTACCATATATAGAAAGTGAGAATGCAAGTGGCATTTGCAACCATGGGCATTAACATGGTGAAAGCCATATAAAAGGATTTTATGGCCCCAGAAGAAGGTAAAGATCTAACCCCAGAGGAATTAAGACAATTTGAGATCAATAGGAAGACCTTAAAGTCATCATTTCAGCATTGACAAATGCTGAATATACTAAAGTTATGGACCATAAATCTGCTAAGGAGATATGGGACAAATTGCAGAAGGTCTATGAAGGTGATGGCAGAATAAAGGAGGCCAAGCTTCAAGTTTTCAAGGAGAGAGATCAATCTCTTAGAATGCAAAAAAATAAAACAATCCAAGAGTTCTTCACCAGGGTTATTGATGTTGTAAACGACCTTAGAAGTTATGGGAAGAACAAGAAGGACTCATCTATTGTAAAGAAAATTCTAAGAATTTTGCTTGAGAGGCTTGCCTCAAAGGTGGCAGCCATAGAGGAGAGTAAAGATCTCAATTCTATGTCTTTGCATGATCTCTAGTGTAATCTCATTGCATATGAGATGAGAATAAAGTCAACTGAGAGCTCTTCAACATCAAAGGTATCAAAGGAGACAGCTTTCAAAACTATGAAACATTTGAAGATAAAAAAAAAAAGGAAGAATCATCTAGTGAGCATAATAATGGTGATGAGGAAGAAAATGAAGGTGAAGTGTTGGCTTACTTCACAAGGAAATTCAATAAAATGGTCTAAGAAGGGAAAAGGACAATTGTCCTTGAGATGTTATTGTTGTGGGTATATTAGACACTTTGCTTCTCAGTGCAAAGTGAAACTTGATGATGAAAATGAGGATGGTGATGATGAGCAGAATTCAAGATGGAGAAAATCATCATTCAAATCAAAGAAGTCTAGTAAGAAGATTGCCAACCCATAAAGGAAGAAGAGAGGCTCATTCAAGAGTTATGTGAGTTAGACAAAAAAAGCTGATAAGGAGGAAGATGAAGTCTCATCAAATGAGAATGTCTTTATGGCATCAGCACAAGGTGGTAGCTCAACCTCTAAAAAGGAATAGAAGGTTGATGAAGAGCCAAATCTTAAAGCTAAGTTGGAAGTAGCTTCAAAGGAGATAATCAGAAGGGGCAGAACCATAAGAAGATTAGAGGCCTATATAAAACAAGTTGAAGCAAAGTCTAAGGAAGTTAAAAGTCAAAAGGATGAAATAAGTGCTGAGCATATTGACTTGAAGAGAAGATTTGAAGAACAGATCAAAATATGTGAAGACCTTATAGTAGAGCTTGGCTTAAGGACTTCAAAAATTAAAGAAATTGAGAAAGAGTTGCTGAGACTTTAGCAACAACTCAAAAATAGCAAAGAGAACTTATAGAAGCTTGAAATGATATGAGAAACAAGTTCTACAAAAAGAGAGAAAAATGTAGAGAAAGTGTAGCAATTTGAGGCTTCATTGGTTAAAGAAAATAAGAATGTGTCACAGAAGTTAAAAAAGAAGGTTGTGACTCAAAAGAAGGTAGCTGAGTATAAAGAAGATTTGAAGAAGCAAACTAAGGTGGCAAACAAGAAGGAAGAAAAGAAAGTCAGCCAGTAAAGGGCTACAGTTGAATAGAAGGAGAAGAAGGTGACTGAAATGAAAGTCATACAAGCAAAGAAACCAGCTACTTTGCCTACACGGCAAGTGATGAACAAAAGAAGACAAGCTGTGGTCAAACCCAAGAAGAGGTAGTTTCAAGTTCATTGTCTTTATTGTGGAGTATGGGATCATAAGATGAGTAACTGTTGGTGGAAAAGGCCAATATATGTCTCCAACTTAAGAAGATACGACGTTGCATACAAGAAAAGACAATACAAAACTCAGAGGAGTACACCTGTCGTGAGTTCTTGCACATACTGTAAAAGGCAAGGATACACAGATGAGGATTGTTGGTGGAAGCCCAAACCAATAGCTTCAAAGAACAAGCTTGATATATTGGCAGACTTGGAACAGTGTGAAAGGTGTAGGCAGGATGGCCATAATGCCAAGAGATGCATGACACTTCTCCCTGAGCAAGAGAAGGCACTCAATGGCATAGTGAAAATAAGCAGTATAGTCAAAGCTGAGAAAAATGAGAAAGCTATCTTCCAGCTAGTTCAAAAGAAGGAATATATAGCAAAAAGGGAGGTGGCTAATATAGTTGAAATTGCATTAAAAGTTGATTGCAAGGATAAGCAGTGGATCCTTAATAGTAAATGCACTTCACACATGACAGGAGATAAGAGTAAATTATTAAAGCTAAAAAAATCAAGAGAAGGCAGAGTCAAGATTGGCAATGATGATTCACTCAACATCAGTGGTCAAGGTTTAGTAAATATTAGAAAAGGAAAGCTGAAATATGTTTTGTACATTGAAGGACTTAGATATGATCTAGCATCTATCAGCCAACTATGCAACGATGACCATAAAGTGATATTCACAAAAACATGTTGCCAAGTAAAGAAAGCAATACTGTTGCAATCAGGAAGAAAAAATCTGGAAATTTGTACGTGATTGAGGAAGACAAGACAAACAGCTGTCTACTTATAAAGGAAGAAGAAAATCAACTCTGGCATAGGAGGCTGGGACACTTATCACAGAAAAACACGAGGATGCTGACCATTACTCATGTAATCAGAGACATTCATGACCTCAGGAGAGAGAAAGAGTATGTTTGCTCAGCATGCTCTAAAGGAAAATATGCCAGAAAGCAGTATAAAACCAAAGAGTTCAGTTTTGAAGCAGTACTTGACATTGTGCATACTAATTTGTGTGGGCCAATGAGAACAAAAAGGTTGAATGGTGAGAGGTACTTCATCTTGTTTGTTGATGATTATTCGAGAAGGACCTATATCATGCACCTCAAACACAAGTCAGAAGTTCTAAATTGCTTCAAGAGATACAGAATATTGGCTGAAAATGAGAGTAGAAGGAAGACCAAAGTATTGAGGTCAAATCAAGGCACTGAATTTACAAATAAAGCTTCTGAAGATTACCTTGAAAAGCATGGTATTCACCATCAGATAACAGCAGCAAGAACACCTCAACAGAATGGGGTGGTAGAGAGGAAAAATAGAGCTATGGTTGATATAGCAAGAACCCTATTGCTGAAATCCAAACTTCACACAAGATTTTGGAAAGAAGCAATATTTACAGCCATACATCTATTGAACAAAGTTTTACTAAGGCTCAATACTGATAAGACTCCATATGAGCTATGGAGTGGCAAGAAAATAATAGCTAAGTATCTTAGAATCTTTGGCAGCCCATGTTTTGTAAAGAACAAGAAGCAAAACTTGGGAAAATTCAATGCTAGGTCTGATAAAGGTACTTTGTAGGATACTCAGAAAAGACAAAAGGTTATAGAGATTTCTTACATAAGCTGAGGAAAGTGATCATGTCCAGTGATGTGAGAATAGATAAGAATTAGAAAACAATACAGAATAGAGAAGCTGGGGACAATGAAGAAGATGACTTCAATGTAGATGAAGAATCAAACCAATGTGAAGAAAAGGAACAAGAAGTAAGTTCAGACTCGGAGAAGAATGAGTCTAAAGATGAAGAATGAGTCGATCGTCCACTCTATTTTACCGTCGACCCATTTCTCTCTCTTGCCATGTCGAGCTTTCTCTTTCACTGTCCAGCAGTGATGTCTGTTTCTCTCTCTTGCTGTCCAACTGGACTTCTCTCTCTTACCATTGGATTTCTCTCTTTTTCAGGTGTTGTTTGATAGTTTCTCTCTCTTCACCCTTTTTCTCTCTTCTCCCTTTTTCTCTCCTTCATCCAACGGGTTTTCTGTGCTGCTCTAATTCCCTCAATTACCGACCTCCTCTTTTCTTTTCTTTTTTTCCCCTTTCAGCAATCTCTCCACTTTCTCTCTCTCGACGGTATTTTTGTGTCTAACAAAATTTTTTTCCAATTTAGGGCTTACTTGCGGCAAATTTACTATCTTACTCTTTCATGTGGCTTTTACATTCTTACCCCTCCATATGGCTTTTACCTTCTTGGCCTTCCATGTGGCTTTACTTCTTATACATTTAAACCTAGTTGACAACAATTACAACCCATACAAGGCTGTGGGAACAACAATCTCCCCCTTTGAAATTGTTAGCAACACTCATAACAAAAGCCATTATGTAACAGTTTCCACTCCCCTTTTCTTAACAGCTCCCCCTGCACTGTTGCTTCTCTCCCCCTTTGTCAACCAATTACAAATCTAAAAACCTTGTAAAGTAGAGATGGAAGATTCACCTGAACTTCAGGTTTGAGGAGACATGTGCACAGATAGACTCAATATGTGCTTTTCAAACAGCTTTGTGGACAGAGGTTTAGTTAGAATATCTGAAATTTGATCTTTAATGCCAACATACTCCAACTGAATTATATCCTGTTCCACTTGATCTTTGATGAAGTGATACCGGATATCAATATGCTTGCTCCTCGAATGTTGAACCGAATTCTTATTGAGATCAATAGCGCTTTGATTCTCATAAAGTACACTTACTAGTAACTTCATTTCAACACCTAAGTCTGTCAATTGTCTTAGCATCCATATCACCCGTGTACATGCTACACAATCAGCCATATACTCAACCTTACCTGTACTTAAAGAAACACTATTTTGCTTTTTACTTAACCATGCAACACACTTTGAACCCAAGTAGAAGCTGCAGCCGCTGGTTGATTTTCTATCATCTATACTTCCTGCCTAATCTGCATTAGTGTATGCTTGTAGTTTAAAAAAATCTATGGCTGGATACACAAACCCATTTCCTATATTCCTTTGAGGTACCTTAGGATTCTTTCCACTGCCAACACATAAGACTCTTTAGGATCAACTTGGAATCTACTAGCAGCGCACACAGCTTGCATAAGATCAAGCCTTGATGCTGTAAGGTATAAAAGGCTCCTTATCATCTTCCTGTACTCTGTAAGGCTTATACTCCTACCTTTCTAATCTTTTGTTAACTTGCAGCCCATTATCATAAGAGTACTGATAGATTTGTTATCCTCTATACCAAACCTTTTCAACATTTTTTTGGCATATTTCGTCTGAGAAATAAAGATACCTTCTTCACACTACTTTATTTGTAATCCAAGAAAGTACGTCATTTCTCCAATCAATGACATCTCAAATTCCTCACTTATCTTCTGTGCAAACTCTTGGCATAGCTCAGAGTGATCCCTTCCAAAAATGATGTCATCTACATATACTATGGTTATTAGTTAGCCTTTTTCTAAGTTGAACACATACAGGTTATTATCAACTATTCCTCTTCTGAAGTTTAACCTTCTCAAATACGCATCCAGCCTACTATACCATGCTTTTGGAGCTTGTTTAAGACCATACAAGGCTTTCTTCAGCTTACACACATGTCTCATCCACACTGATTTGTACTTTATCTGGTTGTTTAATATACACTTCTTCTTTCAGGAGCCCATTTAGAAAGGTAGATTTCACATTCATTTGATAGACTTTATATCTCTTGTGTGCTACCAAAGCTAAGAACATTCTGACAGTTTCTAACCTTGCTACTGGTGCAAAAGTTTCATCAACATCTACCCCTTCTATCCGAGTGTAGCCTTTACAAACCAACCTAGCCTTGTTCCTCACTACCTTGTCATCTTCATTGTGTTTATTCCTAAACTCCCATTTTGTTCCTATGACATTCTTATTAATGGGTCTTGGAACAAGCTCCCATGTATCATTCTTCTTAATTTGATCCAGCTCCTCGTTGATAGCTTTGACCCAAGCTTTGTCTTGAATAGCATCTTTAATAGATTTGGTTCAACTTATGAGAGTAAAGTAGTAGCTCCCATAATTCTTCTTGTTGTAACTCCTGCTGATGGGTCACTTATGATCTGATCTCCTTGATGAGTACTGATCCATGTTTTCTTTGTCCTTCTTCCTTACACCGTCGTAGTTGCAAGAGGATCTCTTTCTCCATCTTCAGACTCAGTTTTCTCTGAGTCTGAACTTATTTCTTGTTCCTTTTCTTCAGGTTGGTTTGATTCTTCATCTACATTGAAGTCATCTTCTTCTTTGTCCTCAACTTCTCCATTCTATATTATTTTCCATTTCTTATCTATTCTCACATCACTAGAAGTGATCACTTTTCCCAACTTATGTAAGAAAACTTTGTAACCTCTTGTCTTTTTTTAGTATCCCACAAAGATGCCTTCATCAGACCTAGCGTTGAATTTTTCCAAGTTTTGCTCCTTGTTCTTCACAAAACATGGGCTTCTAAAGACTCTGAGATACTTGGCTCTTGTCTTTTTCCCACTCTATAACTCATATGGAGTCTTATCAATATTGGGCCTTAGTAATACTCTGTTTAGTAGATGCACGGCTGTAAATGTTTCTTTTGTCCAAAATCTTATGTGAAACTTGGATTCTAGCAGTAGAGTTCTCGCCATTTCAACCACAGCTTTATTTTTCCTCTCTACCACCCCATTCTGTTGAGGTGTTCTCATTGCTACCATTTGATGATGAATTCCATATTTCTCAAGATAATCTTCAAAAACTTTATTTGTAAATTCAGTGCCTTGATCTAACCTCAATACTTTGATCTTCCTTCCACTCTCATTTTTAGCCAGTCTTCTATATCTCTTAAAGCAATTCAAAACTTCTGACTTGTGTTTGAGGTGCATGAGGCAGGTCCTTTTTGAATAGTCATCAACAAACAAAATGAAGTACCTTTCACCTTTTAACCTTTTTGTCGTCATCGGTCCACACAAATCAGTATGCACAATGTCAAGCACTGCTTCAAAACTGAACTCTTTGGTCTTGTATTGCTTTTTGGCATATTTTCCTTTAGAGCATGCTGACCAAACATACTCTTTCTCTCTCTCTTGAGGTCAGAAATGTCTCTGATTGCATGAGTAATGGTCAGTTTCCTCAAGTTCTTCTATGATAAGTGTCCCAACCTCCTATGCCAGAGTTGATTTTCTTATTCTTTGGTGAGTAAACAGTTGCTTGTCTTGTCCTCATCAATCACATATAAATTTCCAGCTGTTTTCTTCTCGGCTACAACAATATTGCCTTCTTTACTTTTTACCTGGTAACCTATTTTTGTGAATATCACTTTATAGTCATCATTGCATAATTGGTTGACAGATGCTAGATTATATTTGAATCCTTCAATATGCAAAACATCTTTTAGCTTTCCTTTTCCAATATTCACTGATCCCTAACCACCGATGTTGAGTGAATCATCATTGCCAAACTTGACTCTGTATTCTCTTAATTTGTTTAGCTTTGATAACTTACTCTTGTCTCCCATCATATGCGAAGTGCATCCATTATCAAGGATCCATTGCTTATCCTTGCAATCAGCCTTTAGTGCAATTTCAACTATATTAGCCAGCTCCCTTTTTGCTCAATATTCCTTCTTTTGAACTGGTTGGAAGATAGCTTTCTCCTTTTTATCAACTTTGACTGCACTGCTTGCTTTCACTGTGCCATTGAGTGCCTTCTCTTGCTCAGGGAGAAGTGTTATGCATCTCTTAGCATTATAGCCATCCTACCCGCACCTTTCACACTATTCCAAGTCTACCAATATAGCAAACTTGTTCTCTAAAGCTACTGGTTTGGGCTTCCACCATCACTCCTTGTCAATGTGTCTTTGCCTTTTACAATATGTGCAAGAACTCGGTATTCTCCTTTAAGTTTTGTATTGTCTCCCCTTGTACACAGCGTCATATCTTCTCTAATTGAAGACATATACTGGCCTTCTCCCCTAGCAATTACTCACCTTATGACCCCATACTCCACAATACAGGCAATGACCTTGAAACTACCTCTTCTTGGGTCTAATCACAGCTTGTCTTCTTTTGTTCATCACTTGCTGTGTAGGCAAAGTAGCGGGCTTCTTTGCTTATGTGACTTTCTTTTCAATTACCTTCTTCTCCTTCTGTTCAACCATCATGGAAAAGAGTATTTAAAGGTCTTGGAAGACAAAACTAGGGTGAAAGCCAACACAATTAAATACATGGCAAAACACAAAAGTGTGTGGATGGCCAAATAGAGAAAATAAAAAAACACAACACACAGCCATAGCACACCGACAGTAAGAAAACGGCAGAATAGGGGATGACAAAATAGAAATTGTAACTATATAGTAGCCGTTGTGAACAGTAGCCATTAAGTAAAAAATCAAATTGGGGGGCTGAACGAAGAACAACTATCGAGAGAGAGAGATGGTCGATGGCTAGGCAGAACAAAGAGAGAGATCGTTGGCCAAAACATAAGAGAGAGAAAACACAACCGTTGGAAGAGAGAGAAAACACAACCGTTGGAAGAGAGAGAAAACACAGCCATTGGAAGAGAGAGAAACTCAACGGCCAAACCAGCAGAGTCAACGAGAAGGAGAGAAAAGGAAACCCGACGGCAGAATAGAGGTGAACAGCCAAAGAAGAGTGAACAGTTGGACAATAAGAGAGAGAAATCTGGTGGTAAGAGAGAGAAATTTGATAGGACAGCAAGAGAGAGAGGGACAAAGAGAAAGCCACCACCGGAATAGCAAATAGCAGATCTGCAACAGTGTAAGACAAACAAACGACACAGCAAGGAGAGAACCATGAAACAAATGAACAAAAACTCACCACTGATGGAAGGATAGAGAAACTTGACGGCCGATGAAGAGTGACCAGTAATAAAGGGAGAAAATCTGATACGACAAAAAGAGGTATGAAACGAACAAGTGAGGGTAGGCTGTGAAACAGTAAAGCCATGAGACAAGGAGTCGGGGGAAATAGTGAGACGATGAAAGCAAGAGTTGTGAGAAACAACGTTGAAAGGGATACAACAAAGCATTGAAAGAAATCAACGTATTTTCAGATTTCTTTAAGAGAGGTTAGAGAGCGTTGCAATGAACTTCTAAGCAGTAGTGGAGCAACCATTCAATTCAACAAAGGCAAGACAAGTTAAAAGAAGGGTAAACATAGTAAGTGACACTTTTTGTATTGTACTTGCTTAATAATTGCAATAATGAAAGGAGCAAAAGATTAAGACATCCATTATAACTAGAATTCTCAAGTATAGTGGATAGTCTTGATAAAGGAGAGTCCCTACCACCGTAGATGTATGTCACGTTGACAGAACCACGTAAATCTCATGTGTCCTTAATTTGCTTTACGTTCTGTGTTTTGACTTGAGTTGTGAATGCAGCTAAAGTATCAGCCAACCCATAACCTAACGAAGACCTAAACAAGAACAATTGAATTGTCTATTAGGCAAGGTGTTTGAAAGGTGACTTGCGAGACTATTGTGATTAGTAGGTAGCAATAGATCTACTTTAGTCAAGTATGAGAAAGAGTTCGCTTTTAAGAAGAGGTTAAAGTTGTTCACTTTAATTTGTATCAAAGCATAGTTCACCGGTTTGAAGATTAACAGCTTGGTGTACTAGTTTGAAGGTATCTAAAAGTTTGACTTGTTCAGCATACTAAGAAATGGAAGCTGGTACCAGCACTAGCACCATTTATAGCAAGAAGGTTCCAATCTTCAACGGAACCAACTACTATATGTAGAGAGTAAGAATGCAAGTGGTATACACAACCATGGGCCTGAACATGGTGAAATGCATACATGAGGGTTTTATGGCTCCGGAAGAAGGTAAAGACCCAACCTTAGAGGAGTTAAGGCAGTTTGAGATAAATGGAAAGGTCTCAAATGTCATCATTTCAGCATTGACAGATGCTGAGTATGCTAAAGTTATGAACTGCAAATCTGCCAAGGAGATATGGGATAGATTACAGAAAGTCTATAAAGGTAATGGCAAAATGAAGGAGGCTAAACTTTAAGTGTTCAAGAAGAGATAATAATCCCTTAGAATGCAGAAGAATGAGATAGTCCAAGAGTTCTTCATCAAGGTTATTGATACTGTAAACAACCTTAGAAGTTATGGGAAGAACAAGAAGGACCCATCTATTATGAAAAAAATTCTAAAAATTCTACCTGAAAGGTTTGCCTCAAAGGTAGCAACCATAAAGGAGAGTAGAGATCTCAGTTCTATGTCTTTGCATGATCTACAGTCGATCTCATTGCATATGAGATGAGAATAAAGTCAACTAAGAGCTCCTTAATGTCAAAGGTATCAAAGGAGGGAGCTTTCAAAGTTATGAAGCACTTGAAGATAAAAGAAGAGGAAGAATCATCCAGTGAGGATGATGATAAGGAGGAGGAAGAAAGTGATGGTGAAGTGTTGGAATACTTCACAAGGAAGTTTAAAAAGGGGTCTAAGAATGGAAAAGGACAGTTGTCCTTGAGATGTTATCGTTGTGGACAGACTGGACACTTTGCTTCTCAGTACAAAGTGAAACTTGATGATGAAGATGAGGATGGTGATGATAAGCTGAATTCAAAATGGAGAAGACCATCATTTAAATCAAAGAAGTCCAGCAAGAAGACTATCAACCCACAAAAGAAGAAGAAAGGCTCATTTAAGAGTTATGTGAGTCAAATAAAAAAAGTTGATGAGGAGGAAGATGAAGACTCTTTAGATGAGTATGCCTTTATGGCATCAGCTTAAGGTGGTAGTTCAACCTCTGAAGAGGAAGAGGAGGTTGATAAAGAAGAACCAGATCTTGAAGCTGAGTTAGAAGCAGCTTCAAAGGAAATAATCAGAAAGGGCAGAACCATAAAAAGGTTAAAGGCCCATATAAAACAAGTTGAAGTAAAGTCTGTGGAAGTTGAAAGTCAAAAGAATGAAATAAGGGCTGAGCATATTGACTTGAAGAGAAGATTTGAGGAACAAATCAAAATATGTGAAGACCTTATAGTAGAGATTAGCTCAAGGGCTTCAAAAATTGAAGAAATGGAGAAAGAGTTGTTAAGACTTCAACAACAACTCAAAAGTAGCAAAGAGAACTTGCAAAATCTTGAAATGATAGGAGAAACAAGTTCTACAAAAGGAGAGAAGAATGTAGAGAAAGTGCAACAATTTGAGGCTACATTGGCTAAAGAAAATAAGAATGTGCCACAAAAGTTGAAAAAAAAAGGTTGTGACTTGGAAAAAGATAACTGAGTATAAAGAAGATCTGAAGAAGCAACCTAGGGTGGCAAACAAGAAGGAAGAAAAGAAAGTCAACTAGTAGAGGGTTACGGCTGAACAGAAGAAGGAGAAGAAGGTGGCTGAAATGAAAGTCACACAAGCAAAGAAGCCAGCTACTTTGCCTATACAGTAAGTGATGAACAGAAAAAGACAAGTTGTGATTAAACCCAAGAAGAGGTAAATTTCAAGGTCATTGCCTTTATTGTGGAGTTTGGGGTTATAAGGCAAGTAACTATTGGTGGAGAAGGCCAATATATGTCTCTAACTTAAGAAGATACAATACGGCATATAGGGGGAGACAATACAAATTTCAGAGGAGAACACCTGTCGTGAGTTCTTGCACATATTGTAAAAGGCAAGGACACATTGACAAGGAATGTTGGTGGAAGCCCAAACTAATGGTTTCAAAGAACAAGTTTACTATATTGGTAGACTTGGAATAATGTGAAAAGTCCGAGTAGGATGGCCATAATGCCAAGAGATGCATGACACTTCTCCTTGAGCAAGAGAAGGCACTCAATGGCACAGTAAAAACAAGTGGTGTAGTTAAAGTTGAGAAAAAAGAGAAAACTATCTTCTAGCCAGTTCAAAAGAAGGAATATATAGCAAAAAGGAAGGTGGCTAGTATAGTTGAAATTGCACTAAAGGTTGATTGCAAGGATAAGCAGTGGATCCTTGACAATGGATGCACTTCACACATGATGGGAGACAAGAGTAAATTGTCAAAGCTAAACAAGTCAAGAAAAGGCAAAGATAAATTTGGCAATGATGATTCACTCAACATTAATGGTCAGGGGTCAATAAACATTGGAAGAAGAAAGTTGAAAGATGTTCTGCACGTTGAAGGACTTAGATGCAATGTAGCATCTGTCAGCAAACTATGCAATGGAGACCATAAGGTAATATTCACAAAAACAAGTTGTTAAGTAAAAAGTAAAGAAGGCAATATTGTTATAGTTAGGAAGAGAACAGCTGGAAATTTGTATGTGATTGATGAAGAAAGAGATCCTTTTGTAACTAAGACTGTGCAAGAAAGAAAGCCAAAGAAAATATAGACTAGTGCACATCAAGAAAATCAGATCATAGGTGACCCATCAGCAAGAGTTACAACAAGAAAAATTATGGGAGCTACTACTTTACTCTCACAAGTTGAACTTAAATCTGTTGAAGAGGCTACACAAGATCTAACAAAATCTCTATCCACAGAGCTGTTTGAAAAGTACATAATGAGTCTGTCTGTACGAATGTCTCCTCAAGCCTGAAAATTAGGTGAATCCTCCATCTCTATTTTGTGAGTTCTTCATATTTGTAATTGGTTAACAAAGAGGGAGAGAAGCAACAGTGTAGGGGGAGCTGTTAAGAAAGGGAGAATGCATATTTAGGGGGAGTTAAAACTGCTGTATAATGGCTTTTGTTATGAGTGTTATCAATAATTACAAAGGGGGAGTCATTGTTCCCACAACTTTGTATGGGTTGTAATTATTGTCAACTAAGTTTAAGTGTGCAAGAAAGTAAAGCCACATGGAAGGACAAGAAAGTAAATCAGCCACGTAAGGGCAAGAATGTAAATCAGCCGCCATAAGGTCAAGACAGTAAATTCGTTGTAAGTAAGCCCTATTAGGGTTTCATGGAAGAGACTATATAAAGGTCTTAGAAGACAAGACTAGGGTAAAGGCCAATACAATTGAATACACGGCAAAACACAAAAGTGTGTAGACAGCTAAAAAAAGAAAACAGAAAAACACAACACATGGCCACAGCACACTAACGGCAAAAGAACGGCAGAACAAGGGATGTCAAAATAAAAATTGTAGCTGCACAATAGCCGTCATTGAGTGAAAAAAAAATTGGGGGGCTGAATGAAGAACATCTGTCGAGAGAGATAGATGGTCGACAGCCGGGCTGAACGAAGAGAGAGATCGTCGGCCAAAACACAAGATAGAGAAAAACATAGTCGTTCGAAGAGAGAGAAACCCAATGGCCGAACCAGAGGAATTAACAGGAAGGAGAGAAAAAGAAACCCGATGGCAAAACAAAGGTGAAGGGCCAAAGAAGAGTGAACAGCTGAACGACAAGAGAGAGAGACAGACGAAGAGAGAGACACCACTGGAAGAGCAGACAGCAAATTTGCGACGGCGTGATACAAACAAACAACACAGCAAGGAGAGAACCGTGAAACGAACAAAGAGAAACTCACCACTGGCAGAAGGAGAGAGAAACTTGACGGCTGATGAACAGTGATCAGTAGTTAAGGGAGAAAATCTGATACGGCCAAAGGAGGTGTGAAACGGACAGGTAAGGGCAGGCTGTGAAACAGTAAAGCTGTGAGACAAGGAGACAGGGAAGACAGTGAGACAGTGAAAGTAGGAATTCAACAAAGCATTGAAAGAACTCAACATATTTCCAAATTTCTTCAAGAGAGGTTAGAGAGTGTTGCGGTGAACTTCTAAGTGGTAGTGGAGCAGTCTTTCAATTCAACAGAGGCAAGACAAGCTAGAAGAAGGGTAGACACAATAAGTGACACCCTTTGTATTATACTTGCTTAGTAATTGTAATAGTGAAAGAAGCAAAAGATTAAGACATCCATTTTAACTGGAATTCTCAAGTATAGTGGATAGTCTCAATAAGAGAGAGTCCTTACCATCGTGGATATACGTCACGTTAACGGAACCACGTAAATCTCATGTGTCCTTAATTTGCTTTATGTTCTATGTTTTGAACTGAGTTGTGAACGCAGCTAAAGTATTAGCCAACTCATAACCTAACGAAGACCAAAACAAGAACATCTGAATTGTTTATTAGGCAAGGTGTCTAAAAGATGATTTTGGGGACTATTATGATTAGTGGGTAGCAATAGATCTACCTTAGTCAAGTCTGAGAAAGAGTTCGCTTTCAAGAAGAGGTTGAAGTTGTTCACTTACCTAGGAATTACGAATTATTGTGATACTGATTCACCCTTCCCCTCTCAGTATCACAAACTAATAGATCCTAGGGAGAAGTCGGGAACTTCAATCTCATTCTTCTTTTCTCTTGCAGAGCTTATTTCTCCTGCAACTTCAAACTTCTGCAAGTTCTCCTCACTCTTTTTGAGTTGTTGTTGAAGTCTCAGCAACTCTATCTCCATTTCTTCAATTGTTAAAGTCCTTAATCCAAGCTCTATTATAAGGTCTTCACATATTTTGATTTGTTCTTTAAATCTTCTCTTTAACCCTTATTTCATCCTTTTGACTTTCAACTTCCTCAGACTTTGCTTCAACTTGTTTTATGTGAGCTTCCAACCTTTTTATGGTTTTGCCCCTTTTGATTATCTCTTTTGAAGTTGGTTCTAACTCAGCTTCAAGATCTGGTTCTTCCTCTTCAGAGGTTGAACTACCACCTTGAGCTGATGCCATAAAGGCATGCTCATCTGATGAGTCTTTATCTTCCACCTTATCAGCTTCTTTTGTTTGACTCACATAAATCTTGAATAAGCCTCTCTTCTTCTTCTTTTGTGGGTTGGCAGTCTTCTTGCTGGACTTCTTTGATTTGAATGATGATCTTATCCATCTTGAATTCTGCTTATCATCACCGTCCTTACCTTTATCATCAAGTTTCACTTTGCACTGAGAAGCAAAGTGTCCAGTTTGCCCACAACGATAACATCTCAAGGACAACTGTCCTTTTTCCTTCTTAGACCCCTTTTTGAATTTCTTTGTGAAGTAAGCCAATACTTCGCCTTCACTTTCTTCCTCCTCCTCATTATCATCATCCTCACTGGATGATTCTTCCTCTTCTTTTATCTTCAAGTGCTTTTTTGAAAGTCACCTCCTTTGATACCTTTGTTGTTGTAGAGCTTTTAGTTGACTTTATCCTCATCTCATATGCAATGAGATTGCACTGGAGATCATACAGAGACATAGAATTAAGATCTCTACTTTCTTCTATGCCAGAATTCTCAGAGTTTTCTTCATAATTGATGAGTCCTTCTAGTTCTTCCCATGACTTATAAGGTCATTTATAGCATCAATAACCCTAGTGAAAAACCTTTGAACTGTCTCATTTTTCTGCATTATGAGAGATTCATATCTCTCCTTGAACACATAAAGCTTAGCCTCCTTCATTCTGTCATCACCTTCATAAATTTCTGCAATTTGTCCCATATCTCCTTGGTAGATTTGTAGTCTATAACTTTAGCATACTCAACATCTGTCAATGCTGAAATGATGATATTTAAGGCCTTCCCATTTATCTCAAACTGCCTCAACTCCTATGAGGTTGGGTTTTTACTTTCTTACGGAGCCACAAAACGCTCTTATATGCATTTCACCACATTCATGCCCATGGTTGCAAATACCACTTGCATTCTTACTCTCCACATATGGTAGATGGTTTCGTTAAAGATTGGAACCTTCTTGCTATAAGTGGTGCTAATGTTGGTACCGACTTCCATTTCTCAATATGCTAAACAAGTCAAACTTCTAGATCCCTTCAAATTAGTACACCAAGCTGTTAAGTTTCAAATTAGTGAACCTGTGCTCTGATACCAATTGAAGTTACTGACTTCTCCCTAAGATCTACTAGTTTGTGATACTGAGAAGGGGGTGAATCAGTATCACCATAATTCGCAATTCACAGGTAAGTGAACAACTTCAATCTCTTCTTAAAAGTGAACTCTTTCTGAGACTCGACTAAAGTGGATCTATTGCTACCTACTAATCACAATAGTCCCTAAAGTCACCTTTCAAACACCTTGCCTAATAGACAATTTGGATGTTCTTGTTTAGGTCTTTGTTAGGTTATGGGTTGGCTGATACTTTAGCTGTATTCACAACTCAATTCAAAACACAGAACGTAAAGCAAATTAAGGACATACGAGATTTACGTGGTTCCTCCAACGTGACGTACATCCACGGTGGTAGGGACTTTTCCTTATTGAAACTATCCACTATACTTGAGAATTCCAATTACAATGGATGTCTTAATTCTCTATTCCTTTCAATATTGCAATTACTAAGCAAGTACAATACAAAGAGTGTCACTTACTATGTCTACCCTTCTTCTAACTTGTCTTGCCTCTGTTGAATTGAAAGGCTGCTCCACTGTCGCTTAGAAGTTCAATGTAATGCTCTCTAACCTCTCTTAAAGAAATCTGAAAATACCTTAAGTTCTTTTCGTGCTTCGCTGAATTTCTTCTCTATGTTGTTTCACATAACTCTTGCTTTCATTGTCTCATTATCTCCCCTGTCTCCGTGTTTCACAGCTTTACTATTTCATGGCCTGCCCTTACCTGTTCATTTCACACCTCCTTTGGCCATAACAGATTTTCTCCCTTTACTGTCGGTCATTGTTCATCGGTCATCCACCCCTGTCCATTTCTAGTTTTCCTCTGGTCAGTGGTCTATTTTTCTTTGTCCGTCTCTCTCTCAATTCTGCCAGTGGTTTCTCCTTCTTTGTTCAGTCGAATATCTCTCACTGTCCAGCCAAATCTATCTCACCGTCCAATCGGATCTGATTTTGGCCGTATCGTCTCTTTTCCGTTCACCCACTTAGATGTTTACCTCTTTGTCTCCTTCCTGTCAATCCCTTTGGTCTAGCCATTGGGTTTCTCTTTCTTCATCCACCCTTCTTCGATCGTCTCTGTCTGTTTTTTCGTCGATCGTCCACTCTGTTTTGCCATTGACCTGTTTCTCTCTCTTGCCATGTCAAGCTTTCTCTCTCACCATCCAACCGTGATATCTGTTTCTCTCTCTTGCTATCTAGTTGGCTCTCTCTCTCTTACCATCGGATTTCTCTCTTTTTTAGGTGGTGTTTGACAGTTTCTCTCTCTTCTCCCTTTTTCTCTCCTTCGTCTGACCGGTTTTCTGTGCGGCTTTAATTGCCTACCTCCTCTTTTCTATTTTTTTGTCCCCTTTTAGCGATCTCTCTACTTTCTCTCTCTCGACGGTATTTTTGTATCCAATAAAATTATCTTCCAATTTAGGGCTTACTTGTGGCGAATTTACTGCCTTGCCCTTCTATGAGGCTTTTACGTTCTTGCCCCTCCATGTGGCTTTTACCTTCTTACCCTTCCATGTGGCTTTACTTTCTTGACAACAATTACAACTCATACAAAGCTGTAGGAACAACATCCAACCAAGACCACCATTGAAAAAATAGGGAAAAAAGAGAGAAAATACATGACAGCCAAAGAGGAGTGGATGAAGAGAGAGAGATCGTCGGCAAATTAGGGAAAAAGAGAGAGAAGTAGAGACAGTTGAAAAGGGGCTGGACAGAAAGGACTAACCACCACACTAAGAGCCACCACCGTAAATGGTGAGATAGATCTAGCTAGATGGTGAGAGAGATCCAACAGAACGAAGAGAGAGAAACCATCGGTAAAACACGAGAAAGAGAGAGAAACCATCGGCAAAACACGAGAAAAAGAGAGAAAAATTGAGACAGGCGTTGAAAGAGAGAGAAAAGAAGTATATGGCAAGAACAAAGGAGTCGACGGGAAGGAGAGAAAAAGAAAAACAGCCAAATGGAGTGACTGGCTGAAAGAGAGAAAATGACCAATGACTGAAGAAGAGAAGACAGCAGAATGTGCATCAGTGTGAGACCAGAATGTGTGTCGAGGTGACACCAAAACGTGCGTCGGAGTGACACTAGAACATGTGTCTGCGTGAGACCATGAGATAGTGAAAGCAGGAGCTATGTGAGACAACCTGAAAAAGGAATTTGGCGAAGTATTGAAAGAACTCGACATATTTCTAGATTTCTTCAAGAGAAGTTAGAGAGCATTGCGGTGAACTTATAAGTGGCAGTGGAGCAGCCTTTCAATTCAATAGAGGCAAGAGAAGTTAGAAGAAGGGTAGACACAGTAAGTGATACTCTTTGTATTATACTTGCTTAATAATTGTAATAGTGAAAGGAGTAGAGGATTAAGACATCCATTGTAACTAGAATTATTAAGTATAGTGGATAGTCTTGGTAAAGGAGAGTCCCTACCACCGTAGATATACGTCACGTTGATGGAACCACGTAAATGTTGTGTGTCCTTAATTTGCTTTACGTTATGTATTTTAAATTTAGTTGTGAATGCAACTAAAGTATCAACCAACCCATAACCTAATGAAGACTTAAATAAGAACATCCGAATTGTCTATTAGGCAAGGTATCTGAAAGGAGACTTTGGGGATTATTGTAATTAGTAGGTAGCAATAGATCTACCTTAATCGAGTTTAAGAAAAAGTTCACTTTTAAGAAGTGATTGAAGTTGTTTACTTACCTGCGAATTGAAAATTATGGTGATACTAATTCACCCCCCCTCTCAATATCACAAACTAGTAAATTTTATAGAGAAATTAGGAACTTTAATCTTAATACTATATAAGTATCAAATATTTAGAAATAATAATTCAATGTGACATTTATCATATTAGTATGATTTTATCATAATCAACTTGGCAAATCATATTTGATAAATTTTATATGTAAAAAATCTAAGACAAAGAGTATCTTGTTTATAGAATGCATTATAAATAGTAAACGACTCATCAACAATAAGGCTAGATTTCTAATGACATGTTTTAAGCACTATCAATCCAAAAGGTTTTAAGTATTTGATACATACATGAAAAAGTGAATACATGTTTTATGTAATAGATTTCTAATGACATGTTTTTAAATTATATTCTTTAAAAAGTGAGAAATTACTAAATATTGTTGAAGCTAATTCATATTAGAAGTTAATTAGTATTTAACTAGAAGTCAGATTAGTTTAGTCTAATTTAATACAATATTAGTATTTGAATAAAATTAGATATTTGTTATTGTATAAGGATTCAATGTTTATATTATTATACATACTTCTTATTTATATGATGTTTTCAAATTAATAAAATAGAGTTTTTATATAATTTTCTAATTTAGTATTGGAGTTATTGTGCCCTAACAGTAGTATTAGAGCAAGTATCTTATTCAAGTAGAGATGAAGTATATAAGTATTACTGGAGTAATTATAAAAGTTGTCAAAGCCACTACATAAGCCATCAAATTGTTGTTTACTAACATAAAAGCACCTCTATTAACCACTATGTACCACCACACATATCATTAAGAGTCACTAGTTTCATTGTCATAAGTCAAATCTTGCACCATTGAATGTTGACTATTCCAATTATAACCAGTATGTGCTTGAATTGTTGTAAATCTACAAATATATAAGCTTTTATCCATCATTGTTCAATACATATCTCCCCTTAGAGGCAGTGAGTCTACGTTCTACACCATTGACACACCACAATATTATGGGACAATCTACAAATATATAAGCTTTTATCCATCATTGTTCAATACATATCTCCCCTTAGAGGCAGTGAGTCTACGTTCTACACCATTGACACACCACAATATTATGGGACAATTATCAAAAGTCACTAAGCCTCTCTTTTGTTGTTACTATCAATAACACTACCTTCACTTATCATTTATTTAGTTCCTTAACTACTTAAGGATATATTGCACTTTTATTTTCTATTTCTAATACCAATAGCCATATTAAGGTCTTGTTTTAAAGTATGGTCATTTGAATAGAAACAAGATGCAAGAGGAAAAATAAAAAAAATAATAATAAATAACAAGTAAAATCACAAGAAAAGGTAAATGTGATTTATTGATTTGGAAACAATAAAAAAAAGGTTAGATTATTTTTCGATCTTAAGTGATTCTAATTTTGGATATCATAAGTTATAAGTACATCATGTTTTGGTTCCATATAATTTCAATTTCATCATTTATAAATTTATCAAATTTTGAATTCATTATATATCTGATTTATTATGTATTGAGTTTATCATGTTTCAAATCCAATAAGTTTTAAATATATCAAATTTTAGATTTATTAAATTTTAGTTATATCAAATTTTGAGCTAGATTGTTTATAGATCTTAAGGAATTCTAATTTTGGATATCTTGAATTTCAAATTCATCAAGTTTCAAATCTATAAAATATCCAAGTCCATCTTTTACAAGTTTATCAAATTTTGAATTCATTAAATATTATATTCTTTAGGTCTCAAATTCATCAAGTTTTGGATCCATCAAGTTTTAACTACATTAAGTTTTGAATTCGTCGTATTTTAAATATATCAAGTTTTGGATTTTTCAAATTTCAGATTCAAATTATTCAAATTTCAAGTTAATTAGATTTTTTGGATATTAATTTTTAAGTTATTTCAAATTTAGGTTCAATGAATGCAAGCATTCTAATTCAAAGAATAAGTTGTGTTTGAATATATATATGACAAAACTTTTTTTTGATAAAAAAATATTTTACTTAAACTTTACTTGAACCTAATTTGCTCAAAGTCTAAAAAAAATATCTTACAATAAAACATGAAAACAAATCACTCAAATTCAAAATACCCTAATATCTAAAATGTCTAAAATGTTTTAAGTCACCCAAACATGAATCTTAATTTGTGTTGAACAAAATCTAACCGAAATTAGAACTCATAATAACATACAATTTCACCTAAATTAACAAAATAATATAAATTGAAGATAATTCATATATAAAATATCCTTGACTTAAAGTATCTTCAAACCAAATTGTTGATCCCATCTTTGATGGTTAATGTTGGATTTGTTGTCAACACCATCTCACATAGTTCTTTATGTTAATTGATGTTATGAATGTCGTTGAAATGTAAAGAGGTCATTGGGCAAAATTGTTGATAGCAAGTCAACCCTAAAGTCAATGAGTCAATATTGACTGGCAACCCTAAATTTTAGGGGTCAAGGTTGATCATTGTCCTTTAACCATTAATCCTAAATTTTAGAAAGTCAATGTTGACTGTTGACCCTAAATTTTATGAATTAAATATAGTCGTTAATTATAAGGCAATATTTGGGAATCAATGCTAGCCATTGATGAATATGCAACCCTAATCTTAAAGCTTTATAAATAACCTCATGCATCTTGCAAGATGTGTGTGAGCTACAAAAGAGAACAATCAGCTGTAAAAACAAAAACAGAGAAAATGGCAAGCTGAAAAGAAAGGGCAGTTATAATAAGGTTGAGCAGTAAAAGGAAAGACAGCCACCAAAGAAGAAAGTAATCAGCCAAAGAAAGTGTAGCAACCGGCCAAGGAGAGTACAACAACCAGCCAAAAAAGAGGTGACAGCAACCACTAAAGAATAAAGTAGCCACACCAATCGAAAGAGGAGTTGTAGCAATTAACAACCACACCAAAGAGAGAAGAAGAAGGCAGCAACTAATCGAACCAATCAAGGAAGAAGTTGAAACAACCACACCAAATCAACAAAGGATAAAGTGTGCACAACCACACCAAACAAGAACAGAGGGTATGCAACAACCACACTAAAGAAAGAAGAAGGCAGCAGCTAATCAAACCAAAAGGAGAAGGAACCTATTGCAGTAAGGGCAAGGAGCTATACCAGTAACAACCCGTAACACTAGCAGCAACTTGCAATTTCAGCAATTACAGTATGTCCAAAAGGCAATCCTAGCAATTGCAGCAAGTCTAATAGGCACTCCCAATAATTGTAGCAAGTCTAGCAAGCAATCCTAACAATTACAGCATGTCCAGAAGGTAATCGCAGCAATTACAGTGCCCAAAATGCAATCCTAGCAATTACAACATGTCCACAAGGCAATCCTAACAATTGTAGCATGTCCAGCAGGCTATACTAACAATTGCAGTACATGCAGTGATTATAGCACGTATGGGTAGCGATAGCAAAACATGCAAGCAACAATAGCAGAATGTGTAGGCAGAGATAGTAAAACATCCAAGTAGTGATAGCAAAACATGTAAGAAGTAATAGCAGAACATACAGGTAACGATAACATGTGCAGGTAGAAATAGTAACACATGCAGGCTACAATAGTAGCACATGCAGGCAGCAAATGCAAGCACGACCAGCAGCAATCCGACAACTTGCAATAGTAAGGAAGAAAACATGCCTTGACAGTAAGTCTAACAGCTTGCAATAGTAAAGGAGAAAAACGTGCTGTAACAACAAGATCAGTAACTTGCAACAATAGAGGAGAAAATATGCCTTGGTAGTAAGTCTAACAACTTACAATAGTAGAGGAGAAAACGTACCCCGACAGCAAGTCCAACAGTTTGTCGTAGCAAAAGAGAAAATGTGCCCTGACAGCAAGTTCGACAACTTACAGCAGTATAGGAGAAAACGTGCCCCAATAACAAGTCCGACAACTTATGGTAGCAAAGGAAAAAATGTGTCCCAGTAGCTTGCAGCAGTAGAGGAGAAAACATGTACCAGCAACAGGGGTAGAAACCTATCAAGGCAGTAGGTAAAGTAACCAGCCAAGGCAATAAGGGAGGTAGCACTAACAACAAAGGAAGAAACTTGCCAAGGTAGCAAGTAAGGCAACAGAGGTAAAGAACCTACTAAGGCCGAAGGAGGCAGGATCCACAACAAGAGGAGAGAACATGCCAAAATAATAGAGGAGAGATCCTGTCAAGGTAGCAAGTGAGCCAATATCAGCAACAGAGGGAGAGAACCTATAGCGAAGATAACCAACAACAGAGAGAACCCGCAGCAAAAATCACCTACAAAGAAGTGACTAGCAAAGCTTGAGCAAAGACCAGTAGTAAGGAAGGAGAAGATCTGCTTCTACATTAACAACATTGAGTAATCCTTCTTAAGAATGTGTTAGTTACTAAACTCTTCATAAACTTATTGAAAAAGGGTATGATACCCTTGAAGTCATTGGAAGATTAGTCTATTGAGTGATGGGGAGATCATCTCATCTAATGATAAGGAGATCATCATAAGTGGTTAAGAAGTGATCCTTTTATAACCAAACTGTATCCTTTGATAATAAGAATGGATTGTGTGATTTAAAAGTAATCTTATCACACCATAGACGTAGCTCACACATTGTGGATGAACCACATAAAAATTGTCATGTGTTCTTAGGTGCTTGCATTTAATTGATATCCATACAACCGCTCTCACATAAAGAAGAAAGATAAAACATTAGATCATCGACTCTATCCAATCACAGAGGTTAATTCAAAAAGATTTGTAAAAAGTGAACATCTCACACTGATTCACCTATTCTCCCTCTCAGTGTGAGACCTAAGAAGTTCTTTATCAAGTGGTATTAAAGTTAATTCCTCTATTGATCCAATTTGCTTGCTTTGATTTAAAGTTGTTTGTTACTGCTATGAATTTTTATCTCCATTGCTAATTGTTATCATGGATAGCATAAACAATGTTAACAGCAAGGGACTCCTTACTTTTAATGAATAGAATTATATATTATGAAAGAATAGAATGCTCTCATATCTAATGTCACTTGGTCTTAATGTGTTTGAGTCTGCTGTTAGGGGCTTCATCCCTATCACAAAAGGTAATGCTATGATGTCTGCTGATAAGAAGAATTTGGAGTGTGATGGAAAGATGAGAAATGCCTTATATGCCTCCTTATCAGACAAAGAATTCACCAAAGTGATAGGGTATAATACAGCCAAGAAAATTTGGGACAAATTGAAGAACATTTATGAAGGAGACAAGGTTGTGAAAGAAGTTAATCTATAAATCTAGAGGAGCATATTCGAAGACATAAAGATGTAAAATGATGAGTCTATGGATGCCTTCTTCACAAGAGTCAACGAAATTGTGTACTCCATCAAAGACTATGAAAGAGAGATCAATGATGTTATTGTGGTAAGAAAAATGCTTAGAACCTTTCTAAAAGTTTCCAATGCTAAAGTTTCCTATATAAAAGATAAAGATTTGGATAGATTGCCCTTAGATGATTTGCACAGCATATTGGTGACTTATGAAATAAGAATAGCTACAATGAAAAAAGAAAAGAAGTCTAAAGTGGAGAAGGAGCTAGCCTTCAAGGCAATGAAGAACTTAAAGATTAAAGACCAAGAAGCAGATCAACCAGTAGTTCTGAAGAAGAAGATGGTGATACTAAACTTAATGAAGTCATGACATACATCACTAATAATATGAAGAAAGGAAAAGGAAAGTATAAGGGAAATTTTCCCTTAAAGTGCTTTAACAATGGAGACATAAGGCACTTTACTGTGGACTACCCAAAGAGAAGAGAAACAAATAGTGGTGATAATGATAAGTTGGTCCTATGGAGGAGAACAAAGAAATCTAGCTATTCTAAAGTTGAAATTTCAAGTGTCAAAGGGAAAAGACAATTTTTCAGATTCAAAAAAAGAAATTATTTGAGCAAGCTAGATAAAAAAGAATTTAAAAAAGAATTTAATGATGATTCCAATGATGATGCTGCAAGGAATGTGATGGTTACTAAAGTAAATGATGTTCTAGAATCTTCAAGTGATGAGAAATTAACAGAAGAAGAAAAGTATAAGTTGGTTCAACAACTTAAGAATGAACTGAGAACTTGTTTTCACAAAAACAACAAGCTAAAAAAAGGGGTAAAACATCTCAAGAAGTTGTATGAAAATTTTACTGTTGATGAATCTGATCTCCTAGTGAAAGAAAAGAAGTTTAAAGCAAACAAGGAGTACTTGAAGAAAATTAAGAAGTTGATTATACTTAAGGCAAAGTAAGGTAAGATGTGCGAAGATCTTGGCACTAAGGTGATTGCACAAGAGTAAAAGGTGCTAATTTTACAAGCCAAGCTCCATAAGGCCGAGTCTAAGCTAAAGAAGTGTAAAGGAAACTTCATACAGGCCATAGAAGTGAGAAGAGAGTTGTTTTCAGCAAATGTCATCAAGGAGGATGGTACCAAAAAATTAGATAAGTGTCTAAGCAAACAAAGACCTCATTCTATGAGGAAGGAAGGCCTTGGCTATATCAAAAAGTGATGAGGATCGTTGTAGGTCTCACATTGAGAGGGGGGTTGAATTAGTGTGAGCTATCTTCTTTTTACAAATCAATACGAATTTAAGCTCTATAACTTGTTAGAATCGATGATCCAATTTTTAATTTTCTCCTTTATGTGAGTGCCACCGTATGAATTAAAATTAATGCACAAGCACCCAAGAGCACAAGAAAATTTTTATGTGTTTCACTTACAATGTGTAAACTATGTTCACGATGTGATAGGATCACTCTTAAATCACACAATCCACTCTTGTTATTAAGGGATACAGTTATAGTGTGGAAAGATCACTCCTTAACCACTTATGGAAGGACTACTCTTTAACCACTTACAACTATCTCTCAATCAAGGAGTTAAACTTCCAATCATTCTAAGGGTATCCCACCCTTTTTTAACACGTTTATCAAGAGTTTGTAATTAAAACCTTTCGTAGAGAATGATCATTCAATGTATACAGATTGCTAAAGTAGAAATCTTCTCCTTCCTTCTCTACCAGTGCTGCCCATGCAAGTTGCTACTGTCATTGCAGCTGTTGTCCACAAGCACTGTTAATGTTGTTCATACACACTACCATGTCTATCCACTGTGATCCACATGCACAGTTGATACTATTAGTACGCACTGTCATTGCTGTCCATACGCATTTTCATGTCTATCCGTTGTTCCCATGCGCAGTTAATACTGTTCATTCTCGTTGCCACATCTGCCTACCGTCCACATGCATTATGCCTGCTGTTTGTGCTCTTGCTATCTGTGGTCTCTACGCTTGCTGTACGCGTGCATTGTGCCTACTGTCCATAAGCATTGCTCCTACTATTTGCAGTTTCTGCACTTGCTGTCTTTGTGCCTGTTGTCCACGCTCTTTATGCCTACTATCCCTGTGTGTTGTGCCCAATGTCTGCATAAGTTGTGCCCACCATCCACATGCTTTATGCCTGCTATCCACACATTGTACGCCTACTGTCCGCATAAGTTATGCTCGTCATCCGGGTGCTCTGCACCTGCTGTCCAC
The DNA here is from genome assembly GCA_020615895.1 of Ceriops decandra. NCBI lineage: Eukaryota > Viridiplantae > Streptophyta > Magnoliopsida > Malpighiales > Rhizophoraceae > Ceriops > Ceriops decandra. The sequence continues at coordinate 3,770,847 of JAHLGO010021098.1, forward strand.
ATGCAATGCACACCCACTATTCGCACACTTTGTGCCTGTTGTCCACACTCTTTACACCTAGTGTCTGCGCCCACTATGGCTGGTGTCTACTCTCTCTGCACCTATTGTCTATGTGCACTAGAATTGCGATCGACACCCACTATTGCTACTATCCGCAAATGCTATGTCTGCTGTCCTCATGTACTGCTGCTGCTATCCACACACACTACTACTTTCCTCACGTGTTGCAGTAGTTTTCTCACACCTCCTCGCATGTTGCAGCTACTTTCTCACACTGTTGTTGCTCTCCTTATGTGTTATAGCAATTTTCTCGTGTTGTTACTACTCTTCATGCATGTTGAAGCAGTTTTCTCATGCTGCTACTGTTCTCCTTGCAGGCTACAATAGTTTGCTCGTGCCATTGCTGCTCTTCCTACGTATTGTAGTAGTTTTCTCATGCTGCTACTACTCTCCTTGCGAGCTACAATAGTTTGCTCGTGCAGCTGCTGCTCTTCCTACGTACTGTAGTAGTTTTCTCGTGCTGTTGCTGTTGCTCTCCCTACATGCTATAGCAATTTTCTTACGCCACTACTGCTCTCCTTGCATGCTGCAACTGTTTTCTTGTGCTATTGTTGCTCACCCTGCACGCTGCAGCAGATTTCTCATGCTACTATTGGTTTGCTAGCTGATTTCTAGACCTATTACTGCACTTTTTGCAAGTAGCTATTGATTTCCAGACTTGCTACTGCATGTTATGATTTTTTTGCTTGATTCCTAAGCATGCTTCTGCTATTGGGAAGCCTCCTGAGGTGCTACTAGTGTTGGTATATCCTCCTAGACGTGCAAGAACGTGCTATTGCTACTGGTATACCCTCTTGGATGTATAGGAACATGCTGCTAGTATGAATGTACCCTCTTGGACCTATAGGGACGTCTGTTATTACTGGTATACTCTTCTAGACCTATAGGTACGTACTGCTAGTATAGGGAAGCCTTCTAGACGTATTATTGCTCTTTTCTTGGTCAACTTCCTTGCCTTCTTTAGTCATTGTTGCACTCTCTTTGACTGGCTATCTTGCCTTCTTTCTTTCTCTCCTTGGCCAATTGCCTTACTGCATCTCCTTGGTGGCTGCTCCTCTCACTTTGGCTAGCTACCCCTTGCTCTCTTTCTCTCCTTTTTGGCTGGTTTCACCTTGCTTGGTGGTTGCCTTCTTTTTTGTCGTTCACCTCTCTTTTTCCCTAAGTTTACCGCTCATTTCTCTCTTTGGTCAGCTCTCTCAATTTTCTGTAATACACACCCTTCTTGCAAGACACATAGGGGTATTTATAAATCCTTGAGATTAGGGCTACAAGCTCATCAACAGCCATAGTTAATTCCCACATGTTGCCCTACAATCAACAACTGGATTTGATTCCAAAAATTTAGGGTTAATGGTCAATATTGACTTCCTAAAATATATGGTTAACAATCAATGGTCAATCTTAACCCCTAAAATTTAGGGTCACGGTCAACGTTAACTCCTTAATGCCAGGGTTAACATGTCATCATCGGTTTCGCCCAAAGACCTCACTATATCTCAACGGCATTCATAATATCAAGTCAACATATATAACTGTGTAAGATGGTGTTAACAACAAATCCAACATTAGCCATCAAAGATGGGAAGGTAGCAAAGAAGAAGAAAATTATGTTTGTACCTAAAAGCAAGCACAATGACATGATGGCAAAAAGAAACCAACCTAAGTAAAAATGAGTTAGGAAAGATGTGGTGAAGACTCCCATCCAAAGGAGATAGGTTATTAAAGACAGAGAGAAGAATGCCACAACAGTTGCTAAAGAAAGGAGATATGAACTTGGTGAAAGAAGAAAATCTAAATATGAAGGATTTTACAGGAGTTATGGTAAATATGGACATAAGGCTAATGTATGTTAGAATAATAGGCCGATAATTAAGAGAAATATGAGGCAAGAGTCTAAGGGAAGACTCTATTAAGAAAGGAAACAGTTTTAGTTAAAAAAAAAAAGCCATATTCCACTGAGAAACAAATTTGATTTATTAGGAGAAATCTGTGTAAGATGTGAAAAGGTTGGACACATTGTTGAGGATTACTCAACATTGTTGCCTAAGTAAAGAGTGCAAAGGAGAACACCTACACATGTTCCTACATTCGACCAAAAAATAAGAGGAAGAGAAACGATTATAGTTGTGGAAGTAGCCTTAAAAACTTCTAAGAAAGAAAAGTCATATATCCTAGATAGTTATTACTCTTTATACATGATAGGAGACTTCAAGGTGTTAAAGGAAGGAGCAAAACATAATGGAGGGTTAGTCAAATTTGACAATAATGGTGCCTTAAAGATTCAAGATATTAGTGCTGCTGAATTTGGTGCAGAAAAGCTAAAATTGAAGGAAGCACTTTATGTTAAAGGGCTAAAACATAATTCCATCATAACTTTATGATGGACATAAAGTTACTATCAGCAAGAGTGGTTGTACAATAAAAAGATTAAGTGATAGTGTTGTTCTTACTAAGGGTGAAAAAACAAATGGAAACTTATACCAAGTTTCCAAAAACAACAACACATGGTAACTGAACACTAAATATGAGAATTTGTTGTAGCATAAAAGATTGGGACATCTTAGACAAAAGAGGCTGAACTTGAGTATTCAGCCACCTCCTAGAAGCTAAGGTATATCTCTAACCCCTTTCCTTATCCCTCTTCTATTATTCTTTGGATTTATTATTAAAGGAGGAGATATTTTGCATAAATCCAAAGAAAGTATATATTGATCAAAAAGGGGAGTAGCTTGATAAATTAAAGGGAAGAAATTGTCAAGGGGGAGAAGCAAGAAAAAAGGGGAGTTAAAGGTATAAGTACATGCAAAAAAGGAGATGCATGTTTTAGGGGGAGCTATACTTATGCTTAATTGGTAAATGTTGGATTGGTTGTCAACATCATCTCACATGGTTGTCAATGTATTGATTTGATATTATGAATGTAGTTGAAATGTAGAGAGGTCATTAGGCAAAACTGTTGATGGCAGGTCAACCCTAAAGTCGACAAATCAATGTTGACTATCAACCCTAAATTTTAGGGTTTAAGGTTGATCGTTGACCCTTGACCATTAACCTTAAATTTTAGGATGTCAATGTTAACCGTTAACCCTAAATTTTAGGAATCAAATCTGGTCGTTGATTGTAGGACAACCTTTGGAAATCAATGCTGGCCATTGATGAGTGTGCAACCCTAATCTCAAGACTCTATAAATAACCTCATACATCTTGCAACACGTGTGTGGGCTACAAGAGAGAACGATCAATTACAAAAAAAAAAAAATATATGAAAGAACAATCAGCCACAAAGAAAGAATGGTAAGCTAAAAAAAAAAGGTTAGTTATAGTGAGGTTAAGCAACTAAGGGAGAGGCAACCACTAAAAAAGAGAGTGATCGACCAAGGAAAGTGTAACAGCCAGCCAAGGAGAGTGCAGTAGCTAGTCAAGAAGATTGCAATAGTAGCTGATCAAAGAAGAGGTGATAGTAACCAACAAAGAAGGAGATAGCCATACCAACTGAAGGAGGAGTTGCAACAATCGACAACCACACCAAAGGGAGAAGAAAAAGGTAGCAATCAACCAAACCAATCAATGAAAAAGTTGAAGTAACCACACCAAACCAACAAAGGAAAAGGTGTGCAACAACCTCACCAAACTAAAAGAGAGAGTGTGCAGTAGTCACACTAAAGAAAAAATAAGGCAGCAACCAGCCAAACTAAAAGGAGAAGGAACTTATTACAGTAAGGGTAGGGAGTTATACCAACAGTAGCCCACAACAACTAGCAGTAACCTACAACACCAATAGCAACCCACAACACCAACTACAACCTACAATTCCAATAATTGCGGCATATCCAAAAGGTAATCCTAATAATTGCAACACGTCCAGCAGGCAATCCCAACAATTGCAACAAGTCCAACAAGTAATCCTAGTAATTTCAGTACGTCCAGCAAGCAATCCTAGAAATTATAGTATGTCTAGTAGGTTATACCAGCAATTACAACACAAGTAGTAATTACAACATGTGTGGGCAGTAACAGTAAAGAAGCAAGTAGTGATAGTAAAACATGTAAGCAGCGATAGTAACAGTAGCTATAGCAAAACATGGAAGTAGTAACAGCAAAGCAAGCAATGATAGCAAAATGTGCAAGCAATGATAACAACATGTACAGGCAACAATAGCAAAACGTGCAAGCAACAATAGCAAAATGTGCAGGCAACGATAGCAAAGCACGTACAAGTAGCGAAATGTACGGGCAACGACAACAAAATGTGTAGGCAGTAATAGCAAAACATACAAGTAATGATAGCAGCAAGTACAGGCAGTAATAGTAATACCTGCAAGTAGTAATAATAGTAAGTGCAAGCACCACCAACAGCAGGTCCGGTAACTTGCAACAGTATGGAAGAAAACATGTCCCAACAATAAGTCCAACAACTTGTAGTAGTATAGAAGAAAAACATGCCCCGACAGCAAGATCAACAGCTTGTGGTAACAGAAGAGAAAACGTCTCTCAGTAACAAGTCTGACAACTTGTAGCAATAAAGTAGAAAATGTACCCTAGCAGCAAGTCTAACAACTTGCAGCAATAAAGGAGAAAACGTGCCCCGGTAATAAGGGAAGAAACCTACCAGGGCAATAGGTGAGGCAGTAGAGGAAAAGAACCTACCAAGGTTAAAAAAGACAGCACCGACAACATGAGAAGATAACCTACCAAGGCTACAAGGAAGGCAGTATTGGCAGCAAAGGAAAGATCCTGCCAAGGTAGTAAGTGCGCAACATTGGCAGTAGGGAGAGAGAACTTGTAGTGGAAAGGACTTATAGAGAAAAGACTAACAAAGCTTGAGCAAAAACTAACAATGAGGAAGGAAAAGATCTATATTTTGCATTAATAGCTTATGCACATTAAGTGATCCTTCTTAAGAATGTATTAGCTACTAAATCTTAATAAACTTGTTGAAAAATAGAGGGATACTTTTAGAGTGATCGAGAGATTAATCCATTAAGTAATTAGGAGATTATCTCATCTAATGATCAAAATATCATCTCATCTAGCGATCGAGAGATCATCATAAGTGGTTAAAGAGTGATCCTTCCACAACCAAACTATATCCTTTGATAACAAAAGTGAATTGTATGATTTAGGAATGATCCTAACACATTATGGATGTACCTTACACATTATGGGTGAATCACGTAAAAATTTTCATGTATTCTTAGGTACTTGCATTTGATTGATATCCATACAACCGCTCTCACATAAAGAAGAAAGATAAAACATTGGATCATCGACTCTAACCAATCACAGAGTTTAATTCGAAAAGACTTGTAAAAAGCGAGCATATCATACTAATTCACCCCCTCTCCTTCTTAGTGTGAGACTTAAAAAGGTCCTCATCACAAATTAAATAATTTCTTAAGTAAGTTAAATGTAGTAACTTAAAATTACTTGTAATATGAAATGACTTAAATTTAAATTAAGTCAACTTAAATATACATGATATGATGAATAATTTTAGTTTTATACCACTTAATCAAAACTTATTAATATTAAAAATTAATTTATAAAAAATAGATAAAGCACACCTAACACTATTATGTTTAACTTATTAATTAAGGGAGCATTGTTCCATTATGTAGGCATAATACCAACCAAATATTTTAATAAAAAGAATCTAATTTATTATTGAAAAGTTATATATAGTTTACATATATTTAGGTAACAATTACTAATTCTCTCTTTATGCTTTTTTTATGTGTAACAATTCAATTAAATTTTTGTACTTTAAAATTTGTGACATAAAAAATAATAATAAACTAATGAAATTAATCCTAATTGAATTCAATTTCATGATGTCAAACAAGTTATAAAAACTTATATAAGTCTAATCCTAAAAATGTGCTTTTGAGGTAGTGTATGTGATATGTAAGGATGCAAACAACTTAACATTTATAAGAACTTGCTCAAACTCGTTCATTTATATATATAAGTAATATTCAATTTTAATTCTAAAATTTGTTTAATAAACAAGTTAAATTTAAACAAAGGTATATTTGATTCATTTAGACTTACAAGTAGCTTATCTAGAATCCTCGTTATATAGTCATAAAAAAAACTTGTTTACTATGTTGTAAAAATAATTTTTATTAGACTCATTTCAAAATTACACACACACAATTATATGCTAAAATTAAATATTTACATTTTAAAATATACATTTGTTATCATTTTAATTTTATTTATAATAATAATTTTTGTTAACTTTAATTATTATGTTAATATCATAAAGCTATACAAGTTTTTCATTAAAAGTTTGATAATTCCACTTAATATATAATAGCAAAATCGATTTTAACTCATCTTGTTACTAGATTATATTGACACCAAGTCTTATTTTTCTATTCATTTATTAAACAAATAAAGCTTGAATATGTTCGAATTTGAATTGACTTAGCTCAACTCGTTCATAACTATAATAATATGGGACAAGACTAGGAGGCATGCATAGAAAGAATTAGGTAGGATAAATGACAAAATTATATCCTACTTAATAAGCATAAGGTCCAAATGTTTTCTATTATATATCTTACTCTATATATATATATATATTACCTGACTATAATAAGTATAAGGGTACTTAGTCACTATCCTATCTTATAATTTCTTTTTGGAAAAAAATAAATGGTCAATTTATATGTTATATTCATGATTTTTTTCATATAATTTATCTTCAAGTTGCTTTATTAATTATCATATTTTTTTAGTTTACAACTCTAGTACTCAAAATTAATCTAAATTAGATATTAAGAGAGAAAAAAATTATAATTAAATCAAAAAAAATTATAAAATTTTTTTTTGCTAAAATATAAGTATACAAACTTGTATCTTACTTTATTAGCATAGGGTTATAAATCCCAATTTTGATCATTTGAATTAAGTACATAATTATTAACAAGCAAGTATAGCTTATCATAGTCAACATTTACACCATCAAATTCTATCAAATGAGTGTTTAAGGTCTAGTAATATATCTACAATCACACATTATTTCCATCTCCCACACTCTATCTCAATCCCATCTTTAAGACATCCTAACTATTAACAATCATCGACCAAATAAAGCAAGTATTTAGTTTCTTTAGAGCATAAGGAAATTAAACTCAAGGAAATACTTAGCCTTGATAACTTATGCCCAAGGTTAATCAGCCTTTATTAATAAATCCCGCCAAGCTTAGTTAGCAAGGATAAATTTATATTATGAACTTTTTATAAGTCAAGACCTCCTTCCCTCCTTAGCCAACAAACATCATCTTATACCACTGAGTTGATCTTCTTTTGCTCATTTATATCTCCAAAAAGAAAGTGACAATTACACCTATCAATCTTGTCACAAACAAACCTTAAACTCTGAGTTATTTGGATTTTTAAGTTTTATGGATTTAAGTTATTCCATTTTCAATTTAATTAGCCTTTAGGTCAATTAGATTACATATTATTTTAATTTTTAATTATTCAAATTTCAAATTATTTCAATCTTAAATTATTGGTCAAGTTTCAAATTTAATTAACCTTCATAAACTAAGGTAAAGTAAAATTTCATATGGGTTAAGTCAAATTATTCAAATGAAATTTATTTTTCTCACAACTAATGATAGAAATGGAAAGGACCATGATGAGGAAAAGAGGTTATATGCAATAAGAATGTGATGATAAGTCATTTTATCTATATAACATTCTCCATCCTTATTTATTTAATGAATAATTATTTTTGTATATACTTATTTTTAATTTTTTATTTAAATATCAATACGTTATGTTTTAAATAAAATTTAAATTTATGTAAATTCATGTTTAGCATATCTAAAGCTAATTTTACTATAGTAGCACAAGTTCAAAATTTTTTAATTCTATAACCTACTCTATAATTGTTTTTTTTTTTTAACCATACCATATTAGGTACAAGGTAATGACATGATCACTCTAACATCCTATAATTTTCTTTCTAAAACAATTAACTCTTAAATTTGAGTATTGTATCCAATACTAATAATTATTGTATCTTCAATTAAATTTTTATAAATTTATCATATTTGTAAGTTATAAATCTTAAAATTTTAGAACAATGTAAATTAATTAGATATTAAAAGAAAAAAATGGTGCTTAGATTAAAAATATTTGTTGATTGGTTTTATAAGAATTATAAAAAAAATCTACTAAATAATAAATTACATAATAAAAATAATTATTTTTATTCTCATAAACATAAGATTTCTTCTTTTTCTTGAGTAGAATTTAAATTTTTAAAATAAAAACTCGAATTATTAACTATTGATATATAAAACAAATGAATTATATTATGCCAGCATATTAACTTGAGACCTTTTGTATATAAATATTTGAGATGTTACCATTTTATATATATGTGATGTATTTTTTGACTTCGTTACTTTTTATACATCTGCTCACCCCGGCAGCAATTGATAAGTTTCTTGGTCTCACATTCGCTTAAAAGAACGGCTCTTACCGGTAGACCATAACTTTGACTTTTCTTTCTCTAAATTTCAACCATCAATTCTTTTTGACTGTTTTCTCATTCCGAAAATCCTATCTGAAGCCAATGTTAAAAAAAATAAAAAAATAAAAAAAAAAAACAGAGAAATGTGCCTAACAAAACGTCCACCCAGCGGGCCATCGTTTAATTCACGCGCCTTAAACGGAGTAGACGTAGTGTCATGTTTGGCGAATCGATTGTGGAGCGTGCGTGGCAAAAAGAGGGAAAAGTTTGACTTTGGTGAGCTCCGGGGAAACGCACAGGGCCCCATTAAGGAAGGACCACGTGGTTAAAAAAAATAATAATAATTGCTGTAATTTAGTACTTGATCCGTTTCTGTCAAACCCTAGAAACGTCGAAATACCCACTTTACCCCTATACTGTCCAATTTATGACCATGGAAAATAAGAAGAGATTCAGTGTGTAGATGGGATAGAGAGGGGTACAAGAAGTGAGTAAAAAGCCGAAAGAAAAGGTAATCGGTAAAGAAAGAAAGAAAGGAAAAGAGACTTTCTCCTCTTTATTTCAGTTTACTCTCTCTCTCTCTCTCTCTCTCTCTCTCTCTCTCTCTCTTAATTCCCACTTTTTCAAATCCCAAAATCCAAAAGAAAGAGCACAACTCAACCGATCAACAGGCACATACTAGATAGTTCATGGTATATATTTAACGGACCCCTTCAAATTTTCTTTTATTTTTGGATTCCTTTCCATTTTGCTTCACATTGATTCTCCTTTTTTGGTTCCTTAAATCTTTCATGGTAAGACTTTGCTGTCTTGCATTACCTCTCTTGTGACCTAGCTAGCAAATTTTGTTTTGTTTCTCAAGAGGATTTTATTTATTTTCTGCTTGATTTTCCCCCCTCTTCTGAGTATTTTGCACGACTTTCTGTCGTTTTTCCTCTTTTTTGAGCATGCTTAGATTTGGTGGATGATTACGAAAGATCCTGAGTATCTTTGGTATGTTTTCATGGGTATAACATAGCTATGCGTTGGGTTCTAATTTCTTATAATTGTCCTTGTCTCTTACAACATGTATTCTACTGCTTCTTTGGTCTTCTGTCGTTGTAATATTTACAGATACGAGGTGGACTTCAAAAGGAAGAGAAAAGCAACATCTGAAGACCAAAACCTAGCTATAACTTTTAAACACTCTCCTTTTATTTTGCCGTTACACCAACCAAGCGAACAAAAGAAAAAATGTATGGGGATTGCCAAGTTATGTCCAACATGGGAGGCAACGTTGTGTCAACAGAAGCCTTATTTTCGCCACCGATCGGAAACCCCAACTTCAACTTCATGTCAAACACGCCATTCCATCCTTTCCCCGCCATGATCCCTGTAAGTTAACAGTCTTGCCCTCTCTGATACAATCTATGTTTTTTTTTTTTTTTTTTCTGGACGATCTATGCAATGTGATTGGGTTTCACGTTGTTTTGGTTCGCAGAAAGAAGAAAGTGGAGGGCTAATGATGAGAGGCAAAGATGAATTGGAGAGTGGGTCTGGGAGTGAAGTTCAATTTGAAGACAAGTCAGGGAACGAGCAAGAGAGCAGCGAGCAAACTCCTAAGAAGAAACGTTATCACAGACACACCCAACACCAGATCCAGGAAATGGAAGCGTACGTACCACATATTTGTCTTTTCTTTTCTTCATCTTCTCTGTCTTCCTCTCTAGGGTTCATAAATACAAATTTTTTTCTTAATGCAATTTATGAAAAAACAAATATTCTTGTGCATCGTCAGCTTTTTTTTTTCTTTTGTTCTTTTTTGATAAATCCTCTTTTTTTTTTTGGTTGCTGGTTTAAGAACCCAACAATATATATATGTGTGTGTGTGTGTGTGTGTGTCAATCATCTCCATCTAAAAGGTTGCTATGCCATGCAAAGACCAATTTTCTGAGGAGGTTGTATAGTACTAAAAATATCTCCCGATCATTATAGCGCAAAAAAAAAAAAAACAATTCTTTAATTTGCGTATAAGGTTGAGGCTTTCGTTTTTACGAGAAATAAAATAAAATAAAAAGCTTGTTTGCTTTGTAGCATGTTTAAGGAATGTCCCCATCCGGATGACAAACAAAGGTTGAAACTTAGCCAAGATCTTGGTCTAAAACCGCGACAAGTCAAGTTTTGGTTCCAAAACCGCCGCACCCAAATGAAGGTAATCCGGCGGGCGGGGCCGCCCCTCTCTCTCTCTCTCTCTCTCGGTAACCCGTGAATGACCCAAGTCTTAATGAAGCCATTGAACTTGCACACTGTGGAGTAGACACGACGTCCAAGAAGACGCGTCCGTCACTGTAACGTTAATATGAGCTTTGTACGTAGCAGAAGGATGGCATTTATGCCTTACCACTAGGGGTCGCTGCCTGGCTTTGCTTGGATTCTTCCATATAGAACACAGTCCGCATCATATCATTAATGCGCTGGTAGTGGGAAGTTATTGAGCCCCTGTCTTCACAGTGAGCAAGGCTCAGTTGGACAGCTTGGACTTGGAGGATAATATTGAATTTACTGTACACCAAGTTTTTTTCCCTTCCCCACCCCCCCTTCTTTTTTTTTTTTGAAATATATATATATACATTACTTGAAAATTAATTAACAGGCACAGCAAGACCGAGCAGATAATATTATACTACGAGCAGAGAATGAGAGCTTGAAGAATGACAATTATCGGCTACAGGCAGAGTTGCGCAATCTTGTGTGCCCTAATTGTGGAGGGCCGGCCATGCTTGGTGGCGTTCCCTTTGAGGAGCTTCGACTCGAAAATGCACGGCTTAGAGAAGAGGTATTATCATCAATTAATTGCTACATTTCAATTATTTTTCATTAATCTAATATGTTATCATGGAGTGGCAGCTTTTATTTTCATAATAATTGAATGAAGATTTAATGAAAATTATCTTGGACAGTTAGAACGTGCTTGTTGCATTGCTTCGCGATATGGTGGCCGGCCAATCCAGGCAGAGCCAATGGCTCCTCCCCTTATATCATCTTCTCTAGACTTAGACATGAACATGAACATGAACATGTTTTCAAGGCAATTCTCAGAGACTTTGGGTACTGGGGCAGTTATGATGCCAATGCCTTTGTTGCCAGATACGACTTCTTTACACGACGAAGTGGGTCCTGTATTGATGGAAGAGGAAAAAGGCCTTGCAATGGAGCTTGCAATGTCCTCCATGGACGAACTCCTGAAGATGTGCCGGGTAACTGAGCCACTTTGGATCAGAAACAATGAGAACGGAAAGGAAGTGCTTAATCTCGAGGAGCATGCGAGGATGTTTCCATGGCCTTCGAATCTCAAGCAGCATTCGAGCGAGATGAGGACGGAAGCTACCCGTCACACTTCGGTGGTCATAATGAATAGCATCACATTGGTTGATGCATTTCTTGACGCAGTGAGTCCATCTCCCTACTTATATTATCCATTCTTAATTTTCCATTTAATTATGACACAATTGATCACATTACCACAAAATATTTTTAACCTAGTTGAGACTCAAAACTAATTAATAACCCTCTGCGCATATTGCTAGAACAAATGGATGGAGCTGTTTCCTTCTATAGTGACTAAAGCAAAGACTGTTCAAGTTGTGTGGCATGGTGTTCCTGCTGCAAGTGGTTCTCTTCACTTGGTAAAACTGCATTTGATATTACAGGGTTCATTTCATCTATATAGCTCGACATTCTTAACTGTGCTTGAAGCCTTTTACATTAAAATCCTCCAATAACAATTGACTTAGGTAATTGTCATGTATTATTTCCTTAGATGTATGGAGAATTGCAATTCCTCTCTCCTTTGGTGCCAACAAGGGAGGCATATTTTCTTCGCTTTTGCCAACAAAATGTAGAGGAGGAAACTTGGGCAATTGTTGATTTTCCCATCGATAGCTTCCGTGGCAGTGTTCATCCTTCGGTTCCCTTATACAGGAGAAGGCCCTCTGGTTGTGTTATTCAAGATATGCCAAATGGGTATTCAAGGGTACGTTCTGTAGCCAATGAAGATACATATACATCTATCATGACATGGAAATCAATCGTATTGTTTCAGCAACCCATTTGTTTTGGGTAGCTCAAAACTTTCGCATTGTAATGATTTGCTACTTAATAAAGCAGGTTACATGGGTAGAACATGCAGAGATCGAGGAGCAGCCTATCCACCAGATATTTGATCCCCTTGTATCTAGCGGGATGGCATTTGGAGCTCATCGTTGGTTAGCAGTGTTACAACGGCAATGCGAAAGGGTTGCTAGCCTCATGGCCAGAAATATCCCTGACTTAGGAGGTTTGATTACATTAATGTTCTATTACCTTGGTGAATCTAATTACTTGCATATTATTTTGATCAGTGAATGCATTCCGAATGTTGTTGCACGCGCATATAAATGTATGTTTGAAAATTCAAGTCACACACTTCTAATTACGTTAGTTTCTTTGTACATCTCTATTGTATGTTTCATTTTCTTGCATTGGTAGTAATACCCTCTCCGGAAGCACGAAAGAACGTGATGAGACTTGCTCAAAGGATGGTAAGGACATTTTGCTCGAACATCAACGCATCCAACTGCCAGTCATGGACTGCTTTACCGGATTCGTCGGACGACACCGTCAGAATTATCACCAGGAAAATCACAGAGCCCGGCCAGCCAAATGGAGTCATTCTCTGCGCAGTATCCACCACTTGGCTGCCCTATCCTCACTACCAAGTCTTTGATCTTTTAAGAGATGAACACCGAAGATCCCAGGTTCTAGTCCATAAGTTCTATGTTAGACAAATTAACATATAGTGGCTTCATTTCCAGGTCCTTAATTACAAACTGTGTAATGCTTTGCAGCTGGATGTACTTTCCAATGGGAATACCTTACATGAAGTTGCTCACATTGCCAATGGCTCTCATCCAGGGAACTGCATTTCTCTGCTTCGCATTAATGTAAGCAATTCTTTCACATTGGCTGCGACAATCATTCCAATAATTTGAGTTCGTAGCAACACTTTATTTCTTTTCTGCATATCACATTATCAATCAATTTTGGTCTCTCTTCCCCCTGATTGAGTTAATATATATGCTAAGAGGATTTATCAAGTGTGACTAGCGTGCGCATCTAATGGTATCCCCTTATTTGATTGTGAATGTAATTGCTTCCTTCTGAAGGTTGCCAGCAATTCATCCCAGCACATTGAGCTGATGCTTCAAGAGAGTTGCACGGACCAGTCTGGCAGCCTTGTGGTGTACACCCCAATGGATGTAAACTCTATCCAGCTAGCAATGAGCGGGGAGGACCCATCTTGCATTCCTCTTCTTCCCGTAGGATTTGTGATCGTCCCAGTCGAGTCATCAACGGGCAGTAACGCTAACACTGCAATTGCCACAGCCAATGACGGCAACTCAATCTCTGTGCCATTTTCACAAGATGGAAATAATGAACACAACAACTTATCTGCCGGAGGCTGTTTACTTACTGTGGGGCTTCAAGTCCTTGCCAGCTCAATCCCATCTGCCAAGCTACATCTATCTACTGTCACTGCAATTAATAGTCATCTGTGCAACACAGTCCACCAAATTAATGGCGCCCTCAGCACATCCACAACCACCACCACCGCCACCATCACCAGCTGCCATGATAATTGCAACAATGCAGTAGTCGCAGGCTCTTGCGCTGAGCCTCTCATTACTGCTGCCGAACAATAGCTTGATTAAGAGCCTTCAAGTGGGAAATTACCCAAAAGTCCACCTTCCTGCCTGATCTGAAGGTCATTTTGGTATGATGATATTGGTGGTGGGGATAAGAGAGAGTTGGATTTTTTTTTTTTTTTTTTGGTGCAGAGTTGGGAGACTTTGGGTAATTAATACTAGATGAGAAGAAGGGTAGAATTGTCAAATATAACTTGCAGCAGTACTGGTGGCATTATCAGTAGCGGTAACTTAGCTTGGCAAATAAGAGACGATTCCGTAGGCCGTTGGGTCGTTGTTAGGCACATGGGAAACTGGGGCATTAAAATGTGTCATTTAATGGAGACAGATGGAGTGTTAGGGTAGGAGAGTGGTAAGCCAAGGAGGGTAAAAGAGGACATGACTATATATTATCGTAATTTCGACGTTGTGAAGATAGTAGAAGTCAAGAGCGCACCAAGACGTGACTCTTGCTTTGTGGTAAGGCCTTAAAAATGTCTGCAATGCCTTGGCGGGGGCTTCACCAGTCAGCAAGAGTGCTGGTTCGGGTATTGACTTCTGCTTAGTTGTCAAAACTTTTTATTATCTTTGCACTCATTTTCATGTTGGTGGATTGTTTTTTTCTTTTTTTTTTGGTTTTTTGTTAAGGAATTGGCCGAGCCCGTGTGCATACGTGCTTATGGCAGTCGTATCCTTTGTTAAGCACAAATTTTTACCTTGTGAATTTTACTTTCACTCTCACATGAAACGTTACTATTTCAACGACAGGCCCTCGCTTGTGTTGATATTGTGTAAATCGTATATCCTATTCCACAAATTCAAACGACCTAGAAATCGTGTATATATATATATATATATATATATCCTATTACACAACTTTTTTTCCAAATCCTATTAATGGTTGGAGGAAGAAAAGCAATATTAATATAATTATTAGATATCTTTTTATGATGGGAAGATCACAGTTTTAAATAATGGCACTCCTGTTTCTTTTTGTTAAATAGTGACTTATTCTTCTTCTTCTTCTTCTTCTCCAAATTACACACTGAGTGACCTTTTCATGCCGTATTATGCTTAGAACTCTATTTCATTTTTGGCTGACAATCCGCGTAAGAAATAAATTTTTGTTGCTTTACATCGGATATTGCGCGGCGCTAGTGAAAACGGTAGCAAATTTTACCATTAGGCGGAAGAGCCTAATCACTTATTACCATTAAGCATGGGAAGCTGCACTTTGGCACAGGGCAAACGTCCTAACCTCGTTGCGGGAGCAACTTGAACAGTCGGACAGTCTGGGGGGCCTCGCCCTCAGATTAACCCTTTCCTCGAGGTTATGGGAGCTTTTTGCGTAATGAATGATGAAGGGAGAGGAGCATTGATGGCTTGTTAACTGGTTTGGTCGGTGCTGTTAAGCTATGGTGCTTGCGGATGCACTCTTGTTGGGCAATTCTGTCTTTTGAGAAATGCGGGGGGACTTGTTCTACCAGTAGAAGCTGGCTGAGCAGCCGAATTTACTTGTGCAATTGGTAAACGCGTTTTGCAGGTTTGGTCTTGTGCAGAGTCCTAGGGCGCGGAGTAATTGGACGCGCGGTGTGCTGGTGGTCTATGTCAAAAAAACCCTTTTGGATTTTTCTATTCTCAATGATTTTTGCAGTTGAATTTTTTTATTTTTTTTTTATTTTAGAGAAAAAGGCATAGGAAACTACCAATTGTCGCTTGTCATTTGTCAGGATCTTGCAGCTGATAAACCTATAATTATCCGTTGATAGGATAATTAAACAAAATCTCCACCAAAATATGTACATACATACATACATACACGTTCAAATAAAGAAAACCAAAAAGATAACGCCATCCTGAGCCCATACAATTCATAACCGTGACAATTACGATGCCATGAAGCTTAGTTTGAGAAGAGTTAATTGATCTTGGAAAACAAAAGATAAAGACGGGCGTTAGCGTTATCTTGTTCCGAAATCTAGACATAGGAATAAGAGTCATTAGGTCGCGGGGCTCAACATGGAAACCTTAAAAAGGAAAGGGAAGAGGAAGAAGTGAAACGAAAAACTACAAAAATATACAAATGCCGGACATATGGATCGAGTTAAAAATATTCGGCCTCGGTATACAACGGCTGGTTTAGCCAGGATCCTTGGGGAGTCCGAAAATACACACCATTGTCTCTGACGACCCAGTTGCAAGTTGTGCAAGCCAGCCTAACATTATATACCCAAAACACACCGAAAGTATCATTATTGACGTAAACGTAGCTCCATCTTAAAGGGAACATCATGTTCCGGATCTCTATAGAAGTGTTTTCCCCCTGCTTCAGCGCATGCAATCCTTTGTCGAGGCCCTTGCTATCGCACATGGTAAACACGGTGTGGTTGGCCTCGTTGGTGATGGTCACCTTCACCTTCGGGAAGAGAAAGTCTATGAAACTGCCGATTAGCCCCGGCTCGGAGGCCGAAGGAGCAACGGCTGATAGAAGAAGAAGAAGAACAACAGTCGTGTAGCTTGGAATTGTGTTCTTAGAGTTTGTCATCGTGGAAAGGAAACGGTGATGATTGTATTTGTTGCTTGCTGAGCAGGGCAACTTATATGCAATACAGGCCATTCTTCCTTCCTTGGATTCTACAATTATATGAAATTGCCTTCAACGGCTTTGCCCTGGAAATTGGCAATCGCTTCATGTTTCTTCGGAAACTTGTTAGAATTCAGTTTTTGATGGGTAACTAGTTAGAGAATCGGTGATTATGAATAATTTGATTGTAACCATTTTGGCTATTCCTTTTTTGGCATGACTCAGTAATTAGTTTAACAACCAAATGCATTGATATAACGAACACTTGGAATTTCTACTTTTAGCCAACATCGGTTTTGACTTTTGGCTGACTGGTGTTAGTTAAACCCTCTCCGAAGAGAACCAGCTTGCAATTCAGGTTAGACTCTGTGCTGTCCCATTGATTGGGCTGGGCTGCCCATTCACCAAAGTTGGGCCCGTCGGGATTTTGTTTTTTTTACGTTTTTTTTTCTTTTAGAACTTCCTAAGGGCGTCTTCACCCTCAAATTTCAGGTGCCCTGTAGCTTATTTGCAACGAGCCACCCAAAAAAAAAAACTTTTTTTTTCTATATGCCGCGTATCCAGTCCATAAAAATATATATAATTTCTAATACCAAAATTAATATATTATTATTATGATGATAATAATGACAATGATTATTATTATTATTATTATTATTATTACTCTGTATTGAAATAAAGTCACATTTTGTGCTAACTTGAAAAAGCTGAAATATGAACATACAAATTTCCCCCTCAACCTTAATTTTTGTAGCCAACTATACTAAAAAAGCACGAAAATATTTAAGATTTTATATTGTTCTAAAATTTTAAAAATATTATAATATTTTAAAATGTAATAAAAATATTTCAATAAAAATTTATAAGATATTTTATAATCTCAAAATATCCATTCATTAGTTAAAATATATTTATCAATAAATTTGATACAAATCTAAAATTACTTAACAATAACACAATAGTTATTAAGTAAATACTACTAACTATAAAATCTAATATTAAAGTCACATGAATTCTTAATTTTAAATTTAAAATTCAATCTCTATATTTAAGTTAAAATATTTTTTAATTAGCTAGTTTTATCTATACATACATATATATAAACTTAGAGATTCCATGCAAAAAATCTCTCGCACTAGGGGGTGCAGGCAACGATCTATCCGGGTGCTTCCACGTACTCCTTAGCTCAATGAGCTTCTCGGGCAGGTTGCTGCTCAGTGTACGCAATTGCACATGAGGGGAAATGGGGGTTGGCCCTCGATCCATTCTCTACTTGTACCCAAGTGCTTCCAATCTGCCTCGAGGCGAAATACGAGGATATTCCTGTGTTGCGTTCTTGATTTGGAAATCACCATGTTACCGATCGCAGCATTCCAGTGAGCAATGAATAAAACACTCTCCATAGAAAATATTAGTTTTATCACTATCTTTATTTTTAAGAAATTTTTTGTAAAAAAAAAATAAAATTAATAAAGTATTGATCTTTTTTTTTTTTTTTTCAATAAAGAAGAAGAAGAAGAAGGGGACTGATCATCGATGATCCCAGAGAAATGAAAAGGAAATCTAAACCTTCTAAACTAAACGCTGTCGTTTTTGTGCTGACAGATGTATTTCTTGGGCTTCAGCATGGGATGGGACGAAATTTTTGGACCAGCCTTTTCGGGAATTCATGTGGTTTTAGGCTTTAATTTATAGATTTGGCCCAAAAAATCTATCTCTATTATATATTTATCCAAGTGTGTCTTGGTTGGTGTCCTAATTTTTGTCAAAACCTACCTGTGTATCGTGATACTCAGCATGTCGTGTTACGGCTTCTGCGTCTGCGTATATTCCTATCCAAAGCGTATCTGCATCCTAATTTTTATAAGGTTCACATTTTGCGATGTCGATATTGTACCATATTTCGTGTCTCCTTGTCTTTTCACTGTGTCCTGGGCTTGCAACGTTCCCTTCTCTCGCCATAAGCCATTGTCGCTCCTTCTTAATCATCTTTTTTCTCTTGTTTTGTTTTCTCCTTTTTTTTTTTTTTTTTATTATTTCGCTTTTTGAGGTGGGTTTCTGTTAGAAATGTATTGTTTTCAGTTTGCATGACATTTTAGTTTTCTTTCTTTAAATAGTAAAAAAAAAAAGAAAAAGAAAATTCACATTTCAATATTTTCTTTTTTTTTATTAAGCCCCGGGGGGGGGCGCCGGCGCCGGGGGAAAAAAAGATGTTCTGTTACTATTAGTAAGAAAGTATTAATTTTATGGTAAAAAGCACCCATGAGAATCAAAGCGTCTTTACCTGCAATCTCTTTTAGGGTGATTTTCTAAAACCCCAAAAAAAGAAAAAAAGCAAAAATCAAAACCCTTGTAGGGCCTTTTGATTCCATTACCTCCATAAACTCAATTAGGAAAAGAAAAGGGCTCACCAAAAGAAGAGGGTATATATATATAACTTATTGAGCCCAAAAAAGAAAAAAAAAAAAGAGGGTTGGGCAATGCTGACGTCTCAAAGGAATCATCCACCTCACAACCCCCCCAAAAAAATATGAATTTGAATGTATAGAAATAGAATAAACAAAAGGTACAAACCGACAAAAGTGGCAAACTAAGGAATCTTGTGGGTATTCTATCAATGCAACCTTACGCAATCCCACAGCGCCAAGAAATTGGGCTTCTTATGACCCCAAAATATTTTTTAAAGAAATTTCTTTTTCAAAAAAAAAAAAAAGGCAATGTGAAAAAGGAAAAATAAAAGGTACATAAACCCGACAAG
>JAHLGO010021098.1:3796087-3814248 GCA_020615895.1 Ceriops decandra
CCCCCCCCCCCCCCCCCGGTCCTTTTTTTCCTTCTTTTTTCAAAGATAGAACTGAGATTTTTGACTTATTGGGAATTGAATGTACCGTGAAAATGAAATTTGTGGACATTTTCACGTCGTAGATTTTTGACCACGTGCGCAATTATACTGAAGGTTCCCAAATAAAAGAACATAATAATAATAATAAAGTTAAAATTCAAATTTCTAGAATTTAACTTGACGTGGCTATGTTTGCTTTTTCTTCTACAAATAAATCTTATTTAACGTGGCTATGTTTGATGCGTGAGCAGAGGAATTCTGCCCACAGAATGAGCTTACAAAATAGGTTTGTTCTCACAATAATAATAAAAAAAAATTCATATTTTTGCGTCAAAAATATTAAATATTTTGGGGTGTAAAGGTTTAAAATTCAATAAAAAAAATTATTTTTGTAACACCCAAGCCCCACAACGCCGAATCACTGTAGCTCTCTTCTAGCATTTTTTCATTGCCGACTACCTTTTCCCAATTTAATTAGGTCTAAAGTAAGAACTATTACTCTATGTTTTCATAGTTTTAAATTTAAGGATTATCTTACCCAAAAAAAATATATATATATATACTCACATTAATCTCACGCTAATGTTGTTAGCCAAAAATATTCATTATCTTCACTTTTATTTTTTTTATTAAATTCATAACTCGTAACTTCTAATCAAACATAATGTGAAATTTAAAATTTTAATTATCGTAACATATCAGTTATATTATTGATCTGAATTATTTCTAATTCTTATTAAAAAATATTTTTAATTGATCAATTCAAAATTTCAAGAGATTTTGTTACCAAAAATGATTGAAATATTCCCTTTTATGGTACTAACATAAAAAAAAATTGATAGAAAAAATCTAATTAAAAAATATTTTAATGGGAATAAATAATTCTTTAACTTAAACCCATTTAATTATGACAAAAGTATCCCATTTCCTTTGATTGCTTGTTTCGCGATCTAAGCCTTCCAATGTTTGCGGAACAGCTAGCGACACAATTGACATAGCGCCTGAATTCCAGCAGAACAATGCTTTTAAGCTATCGCTAGTTAAATTTTAACTGCTCAATTAGCTTCTCCGTATAGAGGAGATGAATAAAAAGTAAGCCATACTAATCACTAATTATCCTATCAATTTTTAGGGGTCAAGTTCAAGACATTGACTAGAATCATTAAATTTGTAAACTTAGCTAGTTCTTCAAGAAACTAGCACATTCAATTTTGGCTGTCATCTTCTCAGATGAGAGAGAGAGAGAGAGCGAGAGAGAGAGAGAGAGAGAGTCTTGCTTGTCTTATTTCAAAAACAAAGTTGTACTAACCACGTAATTCACTTGCTAGAGATATTAAAAACACTTAGCTAATGCACGATATCTATGGTATATATATTCTTGAAATGTGCTTCTTCTTTGTCTTTTTTTTTTTTTTTTTTTTTTTTGGTTTGGGTGTGTGTCTTTTTTGAGGTAGAAACAAAGTATAACAAAAGAAAGCAACGAGCTCCTAGAGGATCTCAAATAACATGGGTCCTTGGATATGGGTAAATGCTATCACTCGTGGACTTTCCCCCAACGATCATAATTTTTGCACACTAGTATATTCCATGAACTTCAGTTTAAACTGTTGACTTTTGGAGTGTATAATCGTGCAATCCAGTGTCTTTGGGCTCACTTGTCATCAAAGAAAATGATTTTATTAATTGTAATGCGTGCCCTTTATATTTAACGCGGGGGTTCCTTTAATTTTTTGTGGTTCTGGACTAGACTACTGGTTTACCCTTTCTTTTTGCCATATCGTCAACGGGATAACCAACATTTTTAATCTTAATTTTTTTGTTGTTTTTTTTAATAAATGTCACCCTAAACATTTTGAGTATTTTAATTTAGTTTTAAATATTTTTATTCTATTTCAATTGAATTTAATTAATGATGAAATATGATTTGACCATCAAATAAATAAATTGATTAAATTAAAAAAAAAGTAAAGTTATGTAAACTCAAAATAAAATCATATTTTTCTTCATATATATATATATATATATATCTCTCAAAACAACCCTAAATATCCCAATGGTACACGTTCCGTCCTGAATTTGAGGATGAAATAAGTGTTTTATTATGTAATTGAGGTGCTTGAGGTTATTTTGGGAGGAATGTACGGAAAGAATAAAGTTTTATTTCATATTTACATAATTTAATTATTTTTTTATTTCAATAAACTTATTTATTTTTTAGTTAAACTGTATTTTATCATTAATTAAATTCAATTAAAATGAAATAAAAATATTTAAGATTAAATTGAAATGTCAAAAATGCTTAAGATTATATTAAGAAAAAACAGGGAGAGAGAGAGATAGAGATTTAGAACTAAAAAAATATGATCATTCCTATTATCAATGGCTAAAAAAACAAAAAAGATAACAAAGAGAGGCAATTTTTATATGCTAGTCCAATTTAAGCCTGATTCAATCCTTTTCTTTTCTTGTTATTGATATAGTAAGCTCAACAGAAGCAATGAGCTTGAACAAACTATATATTTATATATATATATATATATCCATACATATGTATACACTATAATTGTCTACTTCAAGAAGTCTGAGAATTTTATTTTCCTCTGCTTAATTGACAATTCCCGTTGCCCCCCTTCTGAAAAATTGTTCCATATATAAATAATAAAAGCTTAAAAGCTTTCAGCTAGTTCTTGTCTCCCACAGATATTGCCGCTGGCAACAACTGACCAATGCAACCATTTTGATGTCCCAGGGACAGGAAGCGTGTATTCTCCGACAAAGTAAGACTTCCCTAAACCCAATTGATGTATTAATATTATTTTGATTATGTATAAATAGGGTCACCAACTTTAATTTTCTTAATTATTCAGATCTATCGCCCTCTATTTGCGTGACGTGCCTTATTAATTTGAGTTTAGGGGCCACTTTGGGTACTCTTGTATTAGCTAAAACACATGTCAAGGGTGCTGAATTTTATCTGCAACTTACCTACTACATCATCAGCTAGATTCCTCGAATTATTCATTGATGCTGGTGGGGCGATGGTGCTAATTTTATAAAAGTTAGCTTAGTTCAATTGATCAGAATGGTTGGTGAGAGTGATACACATACAGAAGACAAGGATGCATGATTGGTTTTTTTTTTATTTTTATTTTTAAAGTGATTAGATTGGCTTCTGTTACGGATCAATAAGTGCTTTAGTTAAATCTACTTGCCATTTGATTAGATTCCTTGGGAGAATGGGCCACAGGGAATATGACACAACATTAAAAAGAGAGCAAGTGAGGTAGGGAGAGACGGATAGATCATATATAATATGATTTTTGAGGAGTGAGGACGGCCTTATGTAGAAGAAAATTTCTTTGTTAGTGTTCAAAGAAAAGGCACCAGATTCCAGATCAAGTTGTGGATACCAAAATCACATGCTATTCTGTTTTATGACTTCAAATTGATCTTAATAAACTCCCCTTTTCCAATCTCTAGATTGAAGATTTGGTATTCATTTGTAGGCTATGGGGGGACTTGCCTAAATTTGTTTTGAATGTGGTCAGGTCGGTCATCCCATAGGTCTATGTCCATCCTCTACTAACAAGTCCTCGAGCTTTTTAGAAAACAACGAGCTTCGAAATCAGAACGTAGTTATTGCCACAAGGTCATGCTGGTCAGCATGTGGTGCCAACGACTATCTACCAGCCGATCTTTCTTTTTGATAAAAATTCACAAATGGTTCGGTCCTGATTAGACCAAAGGGGGCATACGCAGAGAGTCTGATGAAAGGTGCGGCCCCTAACTCTTGAGCTAATTAAAACACCCAAGAAAAATAAAAAAAAAAATCTTTACATGATTTTCTATCTATTCACAGCTTGATTAGCCCCAAGGGCATGAAAAAAATGATGATCCGTAGACATCCATCTCACCATTAAACTTGGGTTAAAAACACTTTTGATGGAGACAAGTTTAATAAATTTAAGTAGATATTAAAAAAAAAAATAAATATATATATATATATATACGATATAATTTTTTTTAATATCTAAATAAATTTATTAAATTTATATCCACCTAATGAAACCTTTTGGCTCATGGTTTGCTATCATGCCTTGGTGCATGCATGGTTCCATTATTAAACAAGTTCAACTATGTGCGTGCCATGTGGACAGCCTGCCTCTCCACTTGCTTGCCGTTTTGGGAAATGTAGTTTAAGCATCTAAATTAAATATTTTCCCTCCATTAACAGGCAAAAAAGTAAAAATAAAAAAAATAAAAAATGAGACGAAACAAACAAGGTGCATTTAACATTTTTGACATTATTTGTTGTGAGTATTTAATAGTTTCAACTTTTATCCAAAATAAATATGTTTAAAGTGGGTCTCCTTGAGTGTGAAAGCCTTTTTGCCTTTGATTTAACGGCCACTTGTTTTCAATTTCCAATAAATATCCCCATTTGGTTGATTAAGACATTAACTACTTACCGACCTCATTGATGCTTTGAGGATTTACATCATTTTTTTTTAAAAAGTGATTAATCTAAGCTATTTTAGTTATCTTGCTTTTTGGCTGGGTGATTATGATGAAAAATAATCAAATTGAACTTGAGGTAATTTACCACAATCAAAAGATGTTGTGTTAGCATTCTAGGATTTGCTTGAAATAAATTTATCTTTATAAAAAACTAAATGGTTGTAAAATTCAATAATTAACATATGCTTTTTTTTTTTTTTTATCTATCTTATAATCCAATTCAGCAACTATTTTTCTTTTCTTGAGGAAAATGAAAACTAGAAAAAAGTGAGAAATATGATGCCATACATATAGAAAGAAGTATAAATTTATACTTATTTTTAGGATTGGAAAGTAAACTTTGACAATAAAAAGTTAAATTTTTAAATATTGTGATGTGATTTTCACTTTTTTTTTAAGCAATGTCAAATAAAAAAAAACAAAACAAAACAAAACAATTGCCTTTATTGAGCAGGACGTCTACCAAGTACAAGCCCCATGCCAAGCCGACAAAGTATTGCCTAAGTGATTTTCTACACTTTACATGGGCATTTTTGTCAATTCGGAACTTTCTAGAAGCTGGATATACGTTCATGTTTTATTTTATTTTAGTTTTACTATAAAAAAGATTTTTTTTTTTAAAAAAAAAGTGAGAATTGTGGGGACGTCAGTTATAGCTAAGAGGTCATTTGTTTCTAATTAGGTTTTTTTTTTTTTTTTTTATAAAAAATGTATCATTTTCGTAATAATAATAATTTTAAATAAGACTTTTTTTTTTTAAATTCAGTCACGATGTATCAAATATAAAAATCATGAGTGTGCTTGTCATAATTTCTCCTTGATTACTAGGTGCTTCTATTGTATTCAACAACAAAAAAAAAAAAAAGAATCAATAACCTATAATTTCATTTTCCCTATCTTAAAAAATTTTGATAAAAGAAAAATGGTTATTCTCGTTGTGTAATGCCTTTTAAAAAATGAAATGGACCACCCAAAAAAAAGAAAAGAAAAAAAGAGAAAAGAACAAGTGTTGAACGTCAAACTAGTTAGCCTTTTATTCGGAAATAACGAAAATGCCAATGCGTGCCTGCAGGACGTCAAAGCGAGAGCTCCACAAAGTAAGGAAGTCTGGTTCGTACGTACCGTTTCATTTAAGAGTGAAATTTCATTAAATGCAGATGCACATGGGACTCCCTTTATTATTATTATTATTAGTATCCAACTCCAGCCACATAAAAAAAAAAAAAAAAGAAAGAAAAAGGGATCGTTTGTCACCTTGCAACACAAATTTTGCTGGTCAGGAATTGCCCCCTTTCCATTTGAAGCCAAAGCCCATTTTGTCCACAATTTCCCTTTCCCATTATTACTGCGCTTTAATGGGAACCTAAAATCCCAGAAGGTGGCAGGCTTGTATCCAATTGGGCATATCAGATTTTAAAAAACATTTAAGAGGTTTACTGTGTTTGTACACAATCTGATGTCAAAATTTTCGATATTTTTATTTTTATTTTTAAATTTTGGTGCGTCCCAAGATATCGAATTTGTGTGTGCAATGAATATTTTCCAAAGATGCAATAGATATTGGCTTCTGAAAATAAAAGAAAAGAAAAAAAAACACACAAAGGACAAGAGACGACAAATAAAATTGTTTTTTTTTTTGGGGTTTTTCAAAAACGGGGAGAAAAGCAAAGTCTTGGCCGGCCATGGGAAGGCCGTGAAGCCGGAGAGCAAGATGGATGCAATAAAGGTTGACTGGGGGGGGGGGGGGGCGGGGGTTGGCAGTCTAATACGGAAAGCGGAGCTGCCAAATGTGCAAAGACGAGAGACGACCTTCCAAAAAGCCAAATGCCCCCTCGTTGTTGTCGTTGACTGTTGAAAGCTAATGATTAGGCCAACTTCCGCCTAACAAAAACGGGGAACACCCCCCCCCCCCCCCCCCCCACCCCCACCCCCCCAAACCAATCCGCTCGAGAGAGAGAGAGAGAGATAATCCTCTCTTTGTTTTTTTTTTTAACTTTTCCGTACTACAAAACTCACCCGATACCGGAAGCTTCCTGTGGTTTCCCATTCTCTTATAGATTATTATGAATACCTTTCGTTCTTTTGTTTTTTTTTTCTCTCTCTCTCAAATAAACCAAATTCAAATCATAAAAATTAAAATTCGAATTAATGTGTCATAAAATTGTAAAATCATAGATCTTTAGTTACAAAAATGTAAAAATAAAATAAAAGTTATTCAACGAATAAATTAATAAACAATTACAGGAACAGTGCAGCTCGTGATGGCAAGTGGGACCGGTCACGCATTGGGCCCGTGAAAACTGCCGATAACCGCCAGCTGCATCCGTTCTGGCAAGGAAGAACGAAACCCGTCGTATGCTTCCGCTGTTCAGATCTGTGGCGCGATCTTGCCACGTGTCTCTTTGGCGTGCTTTCTGGAGTCGAGTCCGATCCGGCTTCCACATGAATTACGGAAGAGACTTTGGAAATGACGGATGCTGTCCTTTGGCTTTTGCCCCCTAGAAGCGTTGCAGGTGGAGGACAGAATCGTCCTTTTATAGAAAAAAAAAAAAGGAAAAGAAAAAAGAAAAAAAGTAGGCTAACCAACCAGATGGTTGGTGTAAGTGATCGTGTGCAAAGCCGTCACGCTAGTGAGGAAAAAGCGAGTGGCTCTGATTCCTAAGTCTCTTCCGCCGTCGTGATTTTGTGATCAAGGTGGTTTTGACGGTTGAATATGAGAGTGGCGTGTGGTCTTTGATGCACGTGATAATTTTCGTCCAGCGACTTTGTCTTCCCGTGTGTCACTGACTGGAACAAGAATCATATTTCTTCCGCAAACACCTTCTTCATGTTCATTGACGTAAATGCCCTCACGAACAGCCTAACCTCTTACTCCATTGCTGCTGTTGTTGTTGTTGTTGTCGTCGTCGTCGTCGTTCGATGAGCAGTCAGGATTCTCCTCTCGTTCGGATCCGAAGAAAAGAAAAATATTTGAATCATTCATGTTTTATAAATTTGTAAATTAATGCTTCTTTCAAATGATTCCGTCTTGTAAACTGAAGATTAAAAATTTGATTTCATTTTTAATTTAAGTTGTATATGTTTTAGATAAAAAATTTAATCAAAATAAGATATTGTCGAATTATTATAATTTTATCAAATTCGTCGATTAATTATTATTATTATTATTATTTTGAAAGCACAATAGTTAATCATCTAAATAAATATGAAATACTTATAAACAGAGCAAGAGGGGAATCGATGAAAGCCGGCAGGGATGCGGGGGGGATCCCAGATCCGGACCCTTCCCCCCCCCCCCGGGTTTTTGACACACATCGTCAGTTACTTGATGAGCTACTTTATGAGGTCAAAATGGTAAAAACATGTTGATCAAAACGAAAAAGCGTGCAATTTCAAAGCAACTAATTAAGAAAATAAATAAAATAAAAAAAGGAAACGCGTTTTCTCAGGCGAGGCGTTTGGTTTAACCACCTAACAACCACCACTTCCCTCCACACTCTTCCCTCCCCCCCCCCCTCTCTCTCTCTCTCTCTCTCTCTTCTAAAAAATAATTAATGATAAAATAAAATAAAATAACTAAAAAAAAACCATAGAATGTTTTACGTTAAAATCAATAGCAAATTTCCTTTTGTCACTATAAAACTAGAAATTATCCGTTCGTAGTCCTTTTTTCGGTTTTCTAAGCCATTCGGTTTCTCTTTCTCTTTTTTCTCTTTCTTTCTCTTTCGCGCATCTTGCAATTCGTTCCTCTATGTCCCTACCTTCCACCGGAAAGCTCTAGTTCGCCGGGAAACTGCTGGCCTCGCCGGCGACCAGCCTCTGATCGAGTCGCGAAGCACCAGCTTTTTACCGTCGACTTGAGGTTCTGCCGTTTTGTTCTGTTTTCCTATTTCCGTTCTGCGGCTTGGCTCGTGAACGGCCTCCGGATCTCTTCGTTGGACCTGGTTTCCTTGTGCTTGGCCCGTCTTGAGAGAATGTGGGGCGCTGGCTTCGTGTTTTACTCTTTGCTGTGAAATTTCTCCTCCGACGACGTCGTGATCTAGTCTGTGGGCCTTGGATTTTCGGATCTTTTGATTCGGGCTGTTGGCATAAAACGGAGGCTTCTAGAGACCGTCTGCGGCATGAAATGGTAGGTGAATTCCTTGTGTGCATTTGCATTTATATTGTGTACCGATGGGTTTTTTTTTTTTTTTGTTGGCGAGTCTTCTACCTATATATTTGTGTTTTTAAGTGATTTTTGTTAAATAGTCCTCGAATTTGTTTTTATTGATTAGATCTCAGACATTGTTCAGTTTTGGAAAGGTGGGCTAATTTTTTTGGATAATTTTCGCCTTTATTTCCGTTTTCCTATTTCTAGAAATGCGTTTTAATTTGTTTAATTTCCCCATTTATTATGGTCATTTGATTCGCTAAAATTCTTTTGTTGTTGCTTGTTCTGGCTATGCATGTGGTGATTTTTTATTTTTATTTTTGTTTCTCTCCACCGAGCTTCTCCTCGTCCTTCTCTTTTTCGGTGATTAAGATAAGATTATGAATTCTATTTTGCTTTTACCTCTCGAATTTTCTGTTATTCTTATTTTTAAATAAAGGTTTCGTTTGATCGATAAGTTGCGTGCGAAGATGATCATTTGATGCGTCGTTTTTTTTTTTTTTTTTTAAATTTCTTTTGGAATTGGGAG
The DNA here is from genome assembly GCA_020615895.1 of Ceriops decandra. NCBI lineage: Eukaryota > Viridiplantae > Streptophyta > Magnoliopsida > Malpighiales > Rhizophoraceae > Ceriops > Ceriops decandra. The sequence goes on from JAHLGO010021098.1 coordinate 3,805,324, forward strand.
TTTCGAGGAGCGGTGAAAAGTGGCGCGGTTATGTGCTGAAATTAAGGCTTGATCACACTTTTACAATTTTCTGGAAACAAGGTTAAAAATCATTGCAGTTAGTTGATGTGGTCGTGATTCATGGACCCAGTTGGAGAAAATTCTGTTTTATTTTTATTTTTTTAATTATTTTTCCGTATTTGAAATATACGCATTGATGTAATGATTCTCTGACTCAATTGGACATGGGTCCAGTAAGCGACTTTTTCCTGGCTTCGATTAATCCGTGTGATTTAATATGATTGACTTGGGAAGAAGTTCTTTTTGGGTCGAAATGTTCAAGGGTGTATCAGTCCTTCGTTTTGTGGCCCATTCCCGGGCGAGAGGGAAGAAAGGGGATGGCCTTGGGTTGGCAGGTAGACATGTGGTCGGGAAAATGTCTACGCCTGTGTATTTTTTTTGGTAGGAAATCCTCATAATTTTTTCTTACTGCTATGCCTTTATTGTGCAAATTGTACAACTGGTGTCCCTTTATGAAATGAGCTATTGCATCACACCCAATATGGTACCTAAATTGCAGAGATCAGAAAATTCATGTGTTTTTCTATTGAAACAAATATTGAAGGTGTTAAATTTTATGTCAAAATCTCTGATGCTGCCAATGTTGTTGTCTGTTTCACTGGTTCTAATAGTGTCTTATTTAGATACTTTGGCCTGAAGATTTAAGTGGGAATGTGCATAATTTTTTCTCAGATTTTGATGATAATTTACCTTGTTTTTTTTTTTTGGCATTCTAATTCGAGCTGATACTGTCTGGTTCCTGGCTAAATTGTACTAGATGCTGAACCTCTATTAGTTTAAAACAGTTAAAATTTGCTTCAAATTTATTCTTATATTTATATTACACTTACCTTGATCTGGTTTTTGTTGTATTGCTCTCTACTTAAACAGGTGGAAGGAAGGGTTTATTTGTCCAAAGAGGTTAGAAATAGGTTAGAATTTCTGAAGCACAAGAGGCATGAGAGGCTGAAACCAGAAACTGCCATTGAGACTATAGGTGTTACTAATATGATTAGTCGAAGTGGAGGAGATGCTCTGAGGGCTACAGCATCTTGTGGTGTAAGATTACCTGGTACCACCAATTCTTTTTCTCGATCATGTGGTTCATCGAGTGGGAAGGACGTGTTTTCAAAGAAGAAGGTGGATAAGTTTGACACAAGTAATTTGGAGTGGATAGAGAAAATTCCGGAATGCCCTGTGTACTGTCCAACAAGGGAGGAGTTTCAGGATCCATTGGTTTATTTACAAAAAATAGCTCCAGAAGCTTCAAGATATGGTAAAGAATATCCTATCAGTAGCAAATCTCTTTCTATGAAGTTTATAGAGTTAGAGGAGACTGCTTAAACCTGTCATTTATTTTTCACATTGATTAAAAAATAATAGAACAATGTTGATCAACAGTAACAATGAATCGTATTTTATTGATGTTGTGTGATGCCATTCACTAATACTTGACGGGAGTTATGTCTACCTATGTAAGATTTAGTAGTCAAAATTTTGGAGTGCTTCCATTGGTTTTATTACGTCAATATCTTCTTAGTTGCACCCTGCCTCAAGTGATGAATGAATGTTGTGAAATTCTGCAAGATGCACTGCCCTCAGCATCACAGGCTTAAAATCTGCTGCCTTCTTGATCAAATGAAAGCAAACTTAACCCACTACACCTAATTTTGAATGTTTAGGGATATGCAAGATTGTTTCTCCTCTAAGTGCTTCTGTTCCTGCTGGGGTTGTATTGATGAAGGAGCAAGCATGGTTTAAGTTCACAACCAGAGTACAACCTCTTCGTCTTGCTGAGTGGGATTCTGAGGACAGAGTCACCTTTTTCATGAGTGGAAGGTGGGTCTTCCCACACATAGAAATGCAATTTTTCAATTGATTATTATATTTTGTTTATAATACGAGTGTATCCTTTCAGAAATTATACGTTTCGTGATTTCGAGAAAATGGCGAACAAGGTTTTTGCCCGTAGGTACTGTAGTGCCAGCTGTCTTCCTGCAACATATATGGAAAAAGAATTTTGGCATGAAATTGCCTGTGGAAAGACAGAAACAGTTGAATATGCATGTGATGTTGATGGTAGTGCCTTTTCATCTTCTCCCAGTGACCCTCTTGGAAATAGCCAGTGGAATTTAAAGGTGCTGGTTTAGCTGTTGCTTTTTTGTACCCCCAAATTCTAGTCTGACATGAATTTTGTGCTCAGCTCATGTTCCAAACACATGGGAAATATTTTTTTTTAGGGAAGAGCGGAATTTGCTGGGTATGTTAGCATATTGCTCTTTGGTTACATATGATTTATGCTCTGGCTTTTGAATAGATGTACGCGCCTTTTGAATAGTTTAACATTTATGACAACAAAAGGTTGGAAAAATGTGCAAGGGCTGAAGATGGGTTCTAGAATCTGAATATATGTCATAAAACCTTCCCTCTTCCAGGGCTGCTGGTATCAGTGCAGCATGAAATATACTCTTATTAATGGGTAGCGGGATTAATAAGGTTTGGTGGTAGGTGATCTGTGACCCCTGCCCAGGTAATTGTGCCCCAAGCGATGGCTGTTGTGTTGGGGACTGGAAGCTCTCTGTCAGTAAGACATGAGATAACGTATGCCTTTGCCCACGAGCCATATTATGACTTGCTATCATTTGCTTCTCTTCATATCACATGATTCCCCCTTCCCCTGCATGGATGCAGTTCTAATTGCTTTCCTGGAAGCAAGTAACCTAACAAATTGTAAAAGCTGTAGCTTCCTATCGTCATTGTCTCTTTAGAAAATACTTTTTATACTTGTAAAGTTTGCATGTATGTCAACTAATTATCTTATTTGTGTTTGTGATTTCAGAAGTTTTCACGGTTGCCAAAGTCTGTGTTGCGGCTTCTTGAGAGGGCTATTCCGGTAACTAGAGAATAAGGCGTATCTTAATTACATGCTTTGTGCTTGTTATCCCTCCCTGACTAGCATGTTCTTCTTCAGGGTGTAACTGATCCTATGCTTTACATTGGAATGCTGTTTAGTGTGTTTGCTTGGCACGTGGAAGATCATTATCTGTATAGGTATATTGTATTAATCTTGTTTCTGCAGTGTCTAGCATACTCTGGTTCCTAAGACTTAGTTTTCTATCTGCTAATTGTCTTGCAGTATCAATTACCATCACTCTGGAGCACAAAAAACATGGTATGGAATTCCTGGTCATGCAGCCTTGAAGTTTGAAAAGGCAGTAAGGGAACATGTATATACTCATGATATTCTTTCGACTGACGTGGAGGATGGAACATTTGATGTACTTCTGGGGAAAACAACTTTGTTTCCTCCAAACATATTGTTAGAACATGATGTTCCTGTCTACAGGGCTGTGCAGAAGCCTGGGGAGTTTATAATCACCTTCCCTAGCGCTTATCATGCTGGATTTAGTCATGGTATCTTTCTTCTTCTTCTACTTAAATTTTCATCTGTTACACATGGAAACTGATGATAGTTGCTTTGCCTTTTGTAAATCCCTAGGTTTCAATTGTGGTGAGGCTGTGAATTTTGCAATTGGCGACTGGTTTCCTTTTGGAGCTGTGGCTAGTCGACGTTATGCACTTCTCAACAGGGTGCCTTTGCTTCCTCATGAAGAACTTCTGTGCAAAGAAGCAATGCTTCTCAGTACAAGTCTAGAAATTGAAGATTCAGACTATTCCCCTGCGGAATTGGTCTCTCACCACTGCATCAAGGTTTCTTTTGTGAAACTGATGCGTTTCCAGCATCGTGCTCGTTGGTTTCTCATGAAATCGGGGGCATGTACTGGCCTTTTGTCAAATACCAATGTAACCATTCTCTGCACTATATGCAAACGGGACTGCTATGTGGCTTTTATTAGCTGCAACTGTTGCATGCATCCTGTGTGTCTTCGCCATGGTATTTTATATTCTATACGCATGAATTCTCTTTTGGTCTTTTGAATTCTTGATTGCTTATGGGGTTCCACCTGTACTGTCCAGATATTGGTTCGCTTGACTTCTCATGTGGGAGGGATCATACCCTGTTTCTGAGAGAGGATATTTTGGATATGGAAGCTGCAGCTAAAAAGTTTGAGAGGGAAGATGGAATCTTAGAGGAAATTGGTCAGCTGGCAAAAAACTGTGACGATTTGTATTCCTACCCTTTATCAAATATGTTTCAGAGTGGTGTCAATGATGGATACACTCCTTATTGTGCTATAAACTTTGAGTTTAACTCTGAGATAATTGTGCCAACTCAAGACCCTTTGCCAGATCATACCCAGTCTACATATATGCATGGCATAGAAACTTTTAGACCTGAAGTCTCTGAATCCTCCATTTCTTATGCGTCATCTTCTCTCTGCGCATGCAGAGAACCAATTGAAAGCTTTTCGGAGGCCAACAATGTAAGACACAGCTTTCTAAATCTCAAATGTGGTCATTTCATTCCATTTCTTTTCTTTTGAAAATTTTACTGGGGACACTCTGCATCCTTAAACCAATAACCATCTGCCCACTAACCCAGCCTCATCTGTTACCTATCACCTGGCAACAGACTTTTTATGTTTATATTAAACACTGATGAAAATTTGAATGGGTTTTTCATCAATTCTTGCTCAAGTAATTATGAAATAAATTAAGATTGGCTTCCTATTCATATTTTGTTAGAATATAAAATTATACTGTAATTCTTCTTCAATAACAAGATTGAAAAGATAGTGTTCTAATTTGCTATTAATAACCTTTGCAGGTTAAGGAGCAGTCTGACTTTAATGCAGGGAATTGCAACTCTAAAAGACTTATAGGAGTAGTATCTTATAGCACACAGGAGTCCTCCATGTCATATGAAGCATTCTCAAGTACCCAGCAAGGTGATCTTCATGGATTGGAGGCTAGACCTAACGTAGATCAATATAGTGATGACTCTGATTCAGAGATATTTAGGGTTAAGCGACGGTCTTGTCAGAAAGTGGAGAAAAGAGTTGTCAATGATTTGTCTTCAAAGAATTCTGGACACCAGGTATGTGACATATAACCACCCAGAAATGGGTTTCTGTTATGCTGTCGGATTTTTCTTTGTTTTTGTCGACCCTATTTTTTCTTTCATTTTTTCCGCTTTTGGTTTGCATTTTGATGTAGCCTGCCCATGAAATGAATTAAAGTTTGTCAATTGCAATATTATTTTCAGTTGATTAATAAGAAAAGGAGTTAGGATGTGAGTCAGATGAAGTAAAGTTTTTGCTCTTCAATTTACATCTGAAGCACATGATCAGATTTTTGAACTTTTCCTATCATTCATAGCAACCTTTAGATTCTTGTGTTCTTTTAACAAGGACTCACTGCAACAAAGGTGCACACGGTCACATAGTAGTGTTGACCTTTGGCTAGAGATATACCAATAACATGAAGGTCTCCAGTCTTCAATTGCATATCACCAGGCAAGTCAAGTTGTTGGCAGGAGCAACTTTTGAAACTGATAGTTAATAACCTGTGTTAGGGAGAACAGATGCTTTGGTCAATTACTTAGACACACCTAACAAGTTTTATAAAAATGATGTCAGGCAGACTGAATTTGTTGGGGCTATGGAAACATCTGAGACGTGAATGTGATTTACCAACTGCCTAGGTTGTGTCTAAACAGAGTAAATTGGTCTTGCTCTAATTTCCCTACAAAAGAGAAGCTTCTTTTGGTTATCTGCTTTTCTTCAATTATGTTCCCCGCCTTTGGTTTATAATTATTCTTTGAGCTATTTGAAATGGTTGCAATTGGTCCATTTAACAGCGGTTTAAACGATTGAAGAAACTCCAACCTGAAGGAAAGTTTGGGCGAAGAATGCCATCAGAATGCTGCAGCGCTGACGAATCTAATCGCATTTTTACATCCACTTCAGAACATAAAGAAGATCCAAACGGTTCTTTTAGGGACAGGTTTGCCAGGGGAGGTTCAATTCCCATTTCTATTAAGTTTAAAAGGTTGGCCAATGAGGAGGGACTCAATCGACGGCAAGAACACAATAGAACCGAGAGATTGGATGGCAACCAGCATGAATTGGGAAAGAGCATGAAGGGGCCACCACCCATAGAGATCGGGCCAAAACGTCTTAAAGTCAGAGGCCCATCAGTGACGGGAGCAGATTAGATTGACTTGGGGATAACATATTGGAGGGGGAAACTGGTTGGCCTGCCTCAGGAGCATCATCTAGAACCTGACTTTGCTAACCTTCTTATCCTCTAACGGGGTTCTAACACACGGCATATCCAAAAATTGATTCTGGAAGTAGCAGCGGAATTAACCAAGTTTAGGTCAGATTTTACATTCTTTGTGCAGAGCTTGGAATTGGGGCAGTTTGCACGGGTGTCTATTCTTCTGGTTCTCAGGCCATTGTGTTTTGTCTTTGGCAGGGGAGCCTTCCTGCAAGCTGAAAGTAGAAATTTGGTTAGTAACACTGTAAATTTGTTTTAACCAGTCAATTAATTCTTGTTAGAAAAGTGGGTATTCCCGCAGCTCCTTCGTTTACTTCGGTCTGCTGCTTCCTCTTGGGTTCTATATTCTTTTTGTAGCAATTTGACTACCTGAATAAATGCAGAGAAATGCCTTTTTTCTCCATTTATCTTATCCTTTTGTTGGATTGTATGTGCATGCATTAAAATTTCTGGCAGCTCATGGAAGGTAATTTACGCATTTCTTTTGTGATGTAAGTCAAGTGACTAGCAGAATTGCCCAGATGTCACAAGTATATCCTTCAAACTCATTTACTTGTTTGATAAATCCCTAAATTATCATGAGAACCGGAGAATTAAGGTGTGAATTTATTCTAACACCAATGTATATGGACAAGAAAGTCAACTTTGATGCGTGATAAATTTCTATGATGAAAAAAAAAAAAAAAAAGGGAAGATGGTGTCTATAGGGATTATGAATTTCATATCATAGAATAATTTAGTCCTTATGAAAATGAAATTTATTCAAGACGTTAAATATTATAATTTAATCGAAAAAAATAAAAATAAAAATCATGTTATATATGAAAGATTTGTACATCTCGATCATAAGCTTCCAAAAATAGAACTTTTAAATTATTTTAAAATTATTCTATTTTCTTTATTTGTAGTGATATCTACTTTTTATTAAAAATTTAAAAGTTATTTTTAGCAAATCTCTCTTTTATGTGGTTAGTTCTTTAATTAACAAAATTAATCATTCTTTCCAATAAATCAACTCTTATTCTAGCAAATCATTTTTCCTTTATACACTTGTTCAAAGAGAAGTCCGAAAAGTTGGGATGTCTTGTTATTATGGAAAAGGAAAGTCGTGATGCATACAACTTGAGCTAATTTGAACCTAAAAGGACATTTATTATTTTTAAACGTTTGAAAGTAACATTTGGTCATTATTAATGTTTAGGTTTCTTGGTAATTAAAATAGTTTTATATTTTTTTTCTAATCTTTTTGTAGTAAGTTTGAAGTTTAAAATTTTCCTCATTATAGATTCATTAATGTGTGAAAGATTGCAACAAATCATTCCTAAATTGTTGAGAAAGGTAAGAATTATAGAGAGTGAAAAGGTGTGCATTAAGAAGGAATTGTGGTGTAATTTTATGTATTTCTTTGATATTTTTTCTCAACTCATACTTAATTTTATGTCATATAAAAGTAGTCCACTTCTTAAATAATGTTAAATTCTTTTTTAATTTTCTCATAACATAAATTTGCATATCTTTAAGTATAGAAATGATAGACTTTGTAATGGCAAAAACTACTTTGTCATTAAGGATTTTACACAAATTATTGTCAAGTATGTCACTCTTAAGGTCAAGGTTAAAGGCAACCTTATACCATTTTTTTTTTTTATTATTTTTTTTTGAACATGTCATTATATATAGTTGAACTTTTCTCTTTAAGTTTTGTTATCCCCAAAATTGAAGTTTGGTTCATTAGTTGCTTTCATATACTATTAGAACATAATTTATAATACTAAGTGTTTATACTTTTTTCCTTTAATTTGCAAAGACAAGTCTACCATAGCATCTTTGTTTAGTTTGAGATAGCTAAGTGTCAAATGCATTAAGAAATCTATGAAATAAACCAAATCAAACATAAAATATATATTAAGGGTTTTTTAAAAATATTTAAATGCATAAAACTTTAATTAATTAATTTCAATCCTTACTTTTTGATGTTTGACATAATAACTTAACTATTGCCATTTATGATCCCTGGATCATTTTTAAAAAGTATTAGCAAACTTAGTTACAACTACCCATAAGTAATTGAAAACATTTGGTTGTTGGTATTCCTTCTTATTGTTATAAGTATTTCTCTTTTAACAACATTCTTAAAAAACATCCATTTAAATTAGTCGCCTTTCTGCAAATAGTTAAGGACCCTTTCTTATAACATTCAAATGTGAAATATATTCTATCAAACTTTGGTAGCTTTTTCTCAAAACTTGGTTACTCCTTTTAATATTTGCTTTGTAATCTTATAATTGCGCATATTTTTTGGTAATATCACCTTTTATGTTTTTAACAACCATGTCCTTTTCTCTAAGGCATTTTATGAAACTAACTTTTAGTTGCATTTGTTTCTTCACCATATCCTTTAATTTTTCTAAAGAAAGATTTTAAATTGACCTAAATTTATTGAATAAATTGGTAACCAACCATTTTATTGAGATTTTATTATTCTTGAAGATAAGATTACATTCATACTTATTGACTAAAGTTTTCACCTATATACAATTCAGTTTTCCAACAAATTCGATATATATTTCCTAGGGTAAAGAGGCTTGTTGCAAACTACTTTAATAAATTCTTTGTTATTTTTGGTGTACTTGAACTCAATCTTATACTTAATAACATATTTTATTATTATATCTTTAAATACATTGATGCTTTCAAAAAGTA
>JAHLGO010021098.1:3827087-3882224 GCA_020615895.1 Ceriops decandra
CAAGTTAAAAATTCAAACTTCGTCATTGATAAGACAATATAGGTTTGCTTCTCGCTATTTCATAATATGGTGCAATCATTTACAAAACATATATCCTGATGTAGATTTATATTCATCTATATCTCTTTCCCAATTAGTATCTAAATAACCAATTAATTGTAAATTATTTCCTTAATAAGGAATAAGTTGTAGTGCCTTTGAGATATATAAGTATTCTCTTTATAGCTTACCAATGTACTTTTCTTATTGGTATTGACTTACTAATCCCATAACATAACAAATGACAGGGTGTGTACACATCATAACATACATTAAACTACTCACTATATTGGAATATGACACATTTTGCATTTCTTTATGCTCTTATCATGTTTTAGGACATATTTTATTAATTAAATTATTACCTTCAGCAATTGGAGTGTTAATGAATTTACTACTGTCCATTTTAAATTACTTAAGGATTTCATAGATGTAAGATTCTTATGATAGAGTTAAGAGTTTATTGAAATAATACTTGTGGATATTTACTCCTAATATGTGAATTGCCTCATGTCTTATATTTCAAAATTATAGGATAATTGTGTTTTGATGGCAATGACAAACTTCTTATCATTTTTAGTTAGCAAAATGTCATCAACATATAAAGATGAATTAAAAATTTATTTTAAATCTCTTGACATATATGTAATGATTCTCAACAATTTTTATAAAGTCATATAAGATTATTGTATAATGGAATTGCAAATGCTACTATTTAAATGATTGTTTTAAGCCATAAATTTATAAAGTCTATAAATTCATTTGCTTTATACTTGATTTTGAGAACCTATTTGTTACTAATAGCTTTAAGTCTTTAGGGTGAATCTACAAAGTCCTAGACTTACTTAAATTTTATGGATTTTATCTCTTCTTTCATTACCTTACTCCATAATTCCTTAACAAGGTATAAGAGAGTCTTAGTTATTATTTTAGTTTCTTTCTTATCATAAAAGAGAATCATAAAAGCTTCCCCTTCAATTATAAAATAATGACATGAGATACTTTTATGATTGCTTTTGTGTAATATGGGTTCTTGTAAATCTTATACAACTTGTAGTATAATACTCCCACTTGAATTGATAGATTAAGGCATTTCATCATCTATTTAAGTTGTTGGGTTTAGTGTGTTATAGCCATCTAAATCATTCATCTTATATAAATAAATATCCTTATTAATATTACTTTTACTAAGAAATTTATTCTCTAAGAATGTAATATTATGTGATTTCAATTTTGAAGTATTTCTATTTATTTACTTACAAAAAAACACATACTTTTTGGAGTGCTTATAATATCTTATAAAGATACTTTTTTTCTCTCTCATACCTAATTTTCCATATTATGAGATAGATCATGAACATATGCTATTAACCCCTATGGTTGTAAATTATTTAGGTTAACCTTTTGTCTTAACCATAATTTATATGGTATAAATGATGGACTTTTCTAGAATTTCTCTTTATGAAATTCTATTTCTATAATGCAAGATCTTTTCTTTATGTGAATACTAGTAATAAAACTATAATAAAATCAACATACCGTTGTTTATTATGCTAATATCTCGTAGCAAAGATAAGAATCCTCCCTTTCTTTTATTCTTGAACGTTTTTCTCTTTTCTCATATTCTTCCCTTTCTATTCTTTATGTTTTCTCTATGATGGTTGAGAATAGGAAAAGTCCGTAATAATATATATATATATATACACATTATTCCTTTCTTGTAACCATTACCTTAAATAGGAAGATCCTCCCTTTCTGTAACAGTTATCTTAAATGGGAAGATACTCCTCTTCCTGTAACAGTTATTCTTAATAGGGAGAGTGGAGGGATTTTAAACCCGATGACCCAAATTACCGTTATGCCTAATCGACCATCATATTAGGCTTTCTATTTTGGGTCATACCTTAAATAACATAGGCCATTTATGTTAATTTATTTAACAATTTCCCATTTGGCCCATGTTATGATTTGATGAATCAATAACAAATAAGTGCGCACAATCCTTAAAGATCATCAAATTACAATACTTGATTGAATTAAAATGATTAGATCATGGCGGTCATACATCTTTTAACAACATGATTCCTTCCATGTATCATATAATCATCATAATTCATAATAACTTTACTGAGGAACATTAAAACTTTAAATTGTCATTTCCATATATGTTATTAGTTATCTCACAAACTATAATTGTATACAATTAAACGGAGATAACAAAGCACAAGTAAAACCATAACTTTAATTGAATCACAAGTGTCACAATGATATTAGCATCCTAAAATATTGGCTTTCAAGAGAATAAGGACCTATCCAAAATGCCCATCTGTTTAACATGTTCAGTAAATGTTTTCGGTGGCAAACCTTTAGTTAACAAGTCCACTATCATCAATTCAATGCTAATATGCTTAATGGACACTCTTTGGTTTTGTGCTTCTTTTTTAACAGATAGGTATTTTAAATCCATATGTTTCACACCATTAGAATACCTATCATTTTTAGAGAAGAAAATAGTTGTGGAATTATCACAATAAATTCTTAACGGCTTTTCTATACTGTCGACCAAACCAAGCCTTAAGATAAAATTCTACAACCATAATGCATGAACAGTAGCCTCAAAGCATGCTACAAATTTAGTCTCCATAATGGAAGTAGCAATGACAAACTACTTCCCACTTTTTCATGAAATTGCTCTTCCATCCAGTAGAAACATGTAACCAAATTTAGATTTCCTTAAGTTTACATATCTAGCATAATCTAAATCCAAATAGCCTACTACTTCAAGACGACTTAATTTTTTATAAGTAAGCATATAATCTTTGGTGCCTTGTAAGTACCTTAGTATTTTCTTTCTGGCTTTTCAATGATCTATTCCAAGATTACTTTGATATCGGCCTAACATTCCAACTGCAAAATTGATGTCTGGCCGAGTACATGTTTGTGCATACATCAGGCTTCCGACCAGTGATGTATAGGGAATTGTTTCCATCGTTTTCCGTTCCAAATTATTCTTTGGACATTGCAATTCACTGAACTTGTCCCCTTTCTGAATTGAAACTATTCCTATTGAGCAATTTTCTATTTTAAATTTCTCTAATACTTTATCGATATAGCCTTTCTGAGACAATCCTAACAATCCTTATGATCTATCACGAAATATCTCTATTCCTATCACATAGGATGCCTTATTCATATCTTTCATTTCAAAAGTTTCAGAGAGAAATTTCTTGACATCATGTAACAAACCTATGTCAGTAGCAGCCAAAAGAATATCATCGATATATAGGACTAATATAATGAACTTGCTCCCACTAACCTTCATATAGATACACTGATCAATGGTGTTCTCTACAAAACCATATGACGTAATAGTATTATTGAACTTAATATACTATTGTCGAGAGGCTTGTTTTAGTCCATATATCGAGTTCTTTAATTTACACACCAAAGTTTTTTGCCCGGTGGTGATGAAACCTTCAGGTTGGTCCATATACACTTCCTCTTCTAAGTCACCATTTAGAAAGGTGGTCTTTACATCCATTTAGTGAAGCTTTAGATCATTATGAGCCACCAAAACCATAATAATTCTTAAGGAGTCTTTCTTAGAAATTGGAGAAAAAGTCTCTTTATAGTCAATACCATCTCTTTGAGTAAAAGCTTTGGCAATAAGTCTAGCCTAATACCTTTCGATGTTACCTTTTAAGTTTCACTTGGTCTTGAAGATCCACTTACAGCTAACTTGTTTTGATCCTTCAGGTAACTCTACTAGTTTCTAGATTTGGTTTACATCCATCGATTTCATCTCTTCCTTCATGGCATTGAACCACCTTGCAGAATCATTACATTCTATGGCTTGTTTAAATGAGATTGGATCTTTATCAATGCTCAATTTCGATTCATACTTGAGTGAGTAAACCATATAATCATTCAAAACAGCTGACCTTTTCTATCTTGTAGACCTCCGTAATGCCATTTCATGTGGTATCACTTATTCATTTGTAAATTGAACATTGTCACTTGGTTCATCTCTTATGTGTTCACTTTGCGTGTTTCGAGTATCAATTTGTTGTCCTTGCATGTCACGTGACTGTGATGCAACATAAGGAACAACAATTTGAGTAAAAACACCGGGCGTGGGGATACCAACCTGAGTAGGAGTATTCACTGTAAATCTTTCATTTTGTAATTTTTACTATCTACCTTTTGCAATTCCCCATCCCATTAAACTGGCCATTTTCAATGAACATTACCAGACTCAACTATTCTAGTACTGTAGTTAGGACAATAGAACCTATACCCTTTTAACTTTTCAGGATAACTAATGAAGTAACCACTAATGGTTCTTGCATCAAGCTTTCCTTTATGTGGATTATATATGCTTACTTCTATTGAACAACCCCAAACATAGAGGTGTCTTAAACTGGGTTTCCTTCCTATCACTAACTTGTAAGGAGTCTTAGGGACAGCTTTACTAGGAACCCTATTCAGCAGATATACAGCAGTCCTTAATGCATGCATCCACAAGGATAAAGGTACAGTACTGTAACTTAATATGCTCCTAACCATATCCATAAGTCTGCGATTTTGCCTTTCTGTTACACCATTCTGTTGTGGTGTACAAGGTATTATGTACTATGCACATATGCCTCGACTTGCAAGAAGTTTTGTAAATGGATCAGGACATTGTCCACTTTCATTGAATTTTTCATAATATTCACCACCCCTATTTGACTTAATCACTTTTACTTTTCTATCTAACTGCCTTTCCACTTCATTGATAAATACCTTTAGGGTGTTTACTGACTGGGACTTTTCATGCGGTAGATATAAGTAATAATATCGTGAGTAATCATCTATAAATATGATGAAATATTTCTCACCACCCCATGTTGGGATATTAAATAGGCCACAAATATCAGTGTGTATTAATTCTAAAGGCTCATTACTTCTTATGGTTGGGTTCTTTGATGTATGTCTTATTTGTTTCCCTTTTATATAATCAACACATACATCCCAATTAATAAAATCCAATTGAGGCAGGACATCACCTTTCACCAACCTCAATATCCTTTCTTTGGATATATGACCCAATCTTTGATGCTACAAGAAAGCAGAATTATCATTATGCACATTGCGTTTGTTACCTATATTATGCTCAACAAGAAATTTGGAATCAACATACATAGCATCAAGATTAAAACGATACAAATCATCAATCAAAGTACCAGATCCATAATAGTACGAATGTCTATACAATGAAAATACACCGTTTCCAATCTTAAGGTTAAATCCTTCTTCATCCAACTTTGCAACAAAAACTAAATTTCTAGCACATTCAGGAACATAGATCCATATGGTTTAGACTTGTTACCACTAGCATCATTACGAACGATGAGGTGAATGGAGTGATCCTTTATCTTCTTTAATCTCCCTTCCTCTTGAACTAATATGGCCTTAATTTCCTGAAAGTTCCATTTCTCTTTAATAGTATTATAATTCACTTGGAACTGGCCAAATTCAGGAGGCAGTGAGTTGATGATGAATTGAACTAAAAATGAATCACTCATATCCATGCCCATTGTCTTCAACCTTGCAGCTAGATTAGCCATACTAGTCATATGATCATGAATGGGCTGTGATCAATCAAATTTCTTGGTTGTTAGCTCACTCATTAAGGTTCCTACGATGGATTTATCAGCTATATCTTATTGAGATTATTCCTTAATTCTCATCATAAATTCCCTCGCATTTTCCTTCTTAGACATCGATGGTTTTACATTTTTAGCTATCGTCATTCGCATCAAATTCAAACTCAGTTTATTGGACCATACCCAAGTCTCATGACGAGACTTATTAGATTCTGTACTGGTCTCGGTAATGGTTACAGGTTTTTTATTTGAAATGACTGCTAAGTCCAAGCCCAAAACACTTAAATGAAACTGAATATGCTCAGAAAATTCTGTATAGTTTAGCCCATTGAATTTGATCATCGAATTGCCTAAGGTGAATATATTATTGGAAGCTGCAAACATAATCCAAATTTATACCTTAATGCTTTGTGTAAACTCTAATGGATTCAGATACATACATTACAAACTTTAATCATGTATTTAAGTTCACCTTTGGGTGATCCTTAAATACATAACTTTAATCAATAATGATGCTAATTTAAATATACTTTAATAGATCAATCAATCATACTAGAGTTAACATGAATGTTATTTTTGGATATACAATCATATTTACCTAGTATATCAATCAATCCCCTTTAGTGTCATTAATTACAAGCAATGATCCATCTTTGGATGATCTCCTAGCTTTATAATTAATAACTACAATTTTTCATTTTAACATTTTATTAGCATAAAAAAATGAACAATTTGAAATTCACAATCAACTATTCAAATCCATTTAAGCCAGGCCACTTTGGTGACTAACAAGCTTTCAATATTTGATTCATGTTGATGTGAACTTAATAAATTTTAAAAAATTTTCAATTATGAAGATTTAAATTATCCTTTATGTGGGAGTTAACACCGTTCGCATCGGTGTACTGTTCCAGTAACCAGTCCTCTTTATATGATGGCATCCATTCAAAAACTTTCTTCTCCACCACCAGTCGATGACCCGCAGCACCACCATACTGTAAGTGGCACACCCGCGAGCTGCTTTTGGCTAAGGGACCCACGACAACAGCATCACTGTGTTGCGGGCATTGCCTGTATGCTGCCTCTGGCCGAGCGACCCACAATGGCAGCACCACCGTACTGTGGACATCGCCCGCGTGCTGCCTCCGGTCGAGGAACCCTTATGCTCCCTTCGGGCATTGCCCCTGATGGGTCGATGGAGCCCCATGGCACAAAGTTTAGCGGTCGGTGCACATCCCACACCTACAAGCCCCATCGCACAATACAATGACCGACACACATCCCACAAGTGACCGGGTTCCATTGTACCCGTTAGACCAAACATATTTGTGTCTCCGGCCATTCCTAGGAGAAAACCTAAACCAATTCGGGTCTCTTACTGTCAACGAAAACACAGGCCGTCCCTTAATACCCAAATTGATTCGGGTCTTGGCCGTACCTGGAAGCATAGCTTTCACCAAATCCACACTCGATCTGTGTCTCTCGCGGTTCCCAGAACCTCAGCCATACCCAAATCCGTTTGAGTCAGCGGCTGTACTCGGAAGCATAGCTTTCACTGGTGAGGCCGATCCGCCATACCCAAATCCATTTGGGTCGGACGGCGTACAATCCTCGTGTTGGCTTTCCTTTTTTCCTTTTAATGCTGGTTGTTGTGCCGGTGCAGATCCTCCATGGCCGGCGTTTCCCCTTTCAACGCCGGCTGTCGTTGTTATCCGTTAAACGCAGCAAAAATAAAGAAACCAAAATATTTGTTTTGTGCCCCGCATTGTCCATTATATGTAAACAAATAAAATAAAACACTGTACAGCACAAATAAATGAAAAGAAAACAAATTACAGTATTCACAGACCCGCTCTGATACCAAATGATGACTTTTCTAGAATTTCTGTTTATGAAATTCTATTTCTATAATGAAGGATCTTTTTTCTATGCAAATACTAGCAATAAAATTATAATAAAATCAACATACTGTTGTTTATTATACTGATGTCTCGTAGCAAAGATGAGAATCCTCCCTTTTTTTTTTGTTCCTGAACGTTTTTCTCTTTTCTCCTACTCTTCCCTTTCTATTCTTTACATTTTCTCTCTGATGGTTGAGAACAGGAAAAATCCGTAATAGTGTATATATATATACACATTATTTCTTTCCTATAATCGTTACCTTAAATAGAAAGATCCTTCTTTTTTGTAACAGTTATCTTAAATGGAAAGATACTTCTCTTCCTGTAACGGTTATTCTTAATAGGGAGAGTGAAGAGATTTTAAACCCGATGACCCAAATTACCATTATGCCTAACCGATCATCATATTAGGCCTTTTATTTTGGGTCATACCTTAAATAACATGGACCACTCATGTTAATCAATTTAACAATAAAAGTAACAAATTTAAAGGGTATACAAGTATCACCTCAATAATATATTAAGAGATTCGCTTTTGCCATTATAAACTTAGCTATCTCTAATAAGGTCTTGTTTCTTTTTTTTACAACACCACTTTGTTGCAAAGTTCTAAGAATTGTTAGTTATCTAATTATATCCTTTTCATTACATAGTTCTTTTAATTGTTTAGAAAAGTATTTATGTTCTTGGTCATTTTTTAGGGTTTTAATTCTTTTATTCAATTAATTGTTTACCATGATTAAATATTTTTTAAATCCATTCTAATGCTTTAGATTTATGGGAGATTAAATAAATATAACCATAATGCGTATAATCAATTATGAAAGTAATGAAATATGACACACTATATCTTGACCTCACACTTATTGGTTAGAATGGACTGATTGCAATAAAAATTTGACTTTAACAATCTTGCTAAATGGTTTTATAGTTGTTTTCTTGTTAGATAACATTAACATTTAGGCAATTCAATTTTAGTGAGTGAACCTAAAAGGCCCATTTTAGCTAATCTATTCATTCTTTATTGGCTAACATGACCTAATTTTGCATGTTGGATCTTTACATTTATGATATTATTGTTAGTTTACGTAATAATAAAAAAATAACCATTATAAATATTAAACACACCATAGCTAATATTCAATATAAATCAACTGTTTGATAAATATCTAGAAACAATATAGGAAATGACATCGTAAGTATTTACAACATGACCTTTGAAACACAAGTTTAGAGCCTAAACATAGAAGAATAGGAATATAAATGAGATTTCATCAAATTTTAGGTGAATAAAGAACATTGTGAAGTAGTAAAGTTCAACCTTATTGCATTTCTAATTTTTAAGTGTTAATCCTTTTAAGTTCTACTTTTACATCGTTCCTAACACATACTTACCTTAAACTAGCTCTAATTCAAAGAGACTTCTCATATGCTTTTTAATTTATAATTACATAATTTGTAGCCTTTGAGTCTATAATCCATTAAGGATCAAATTTAGTAAGTAATACTAAGCTAACAACTTTAGCTAAATAATAATAAGTAAGAGTCTAGGATATTTTTTTTTGGCTTAGTGCATTTATGATCAAAATGACATAGTTGCGATGGTTATAACATGTCATTTTGGTCTTATTCTTTTTTTTTTTTTTCCATTATGCCTCTTATAACACTCATTCTTGTTCTTCTTTTATGGTTGTCCATCCTCATGTATTTTCTTATGATGCTTATAATGCCACTGATATGTCAAACCAAAAGTAGCTTTTGAACTAATCTTAATTTAGCTACATTCATTTGACAAGAAGACTTGGCAGACCTAAGGCATTTCTCTTGTAAAATCAAATGGTGTGAGATATCTTCAAAGGACTTAATAGCTTTATTATGCATCATATTAATTTTCATGTGGTTCTAGTTTCAAGTAATGGAATGAATGATAGCATGAACTTATTGCTCATTCATAATGGTATAAACAACCATTTGAGTTATTATATTAAACATCACCTTTAGGTGTTGCCTTATGTCATGACATGACCTCTTTATATAAATGTCAAAATTAACCATTAAATCTTTTAGCCTAATAGTGGAAGCACCTTTAAATTTGTTTTTCAAAACCAATCATATTGCTTGGGTAGTCTTATACTTCTTTAAAATTTATTAATGATTAGTACTAACACTTTAAGCATTTATTTTGCACTAATATTGATATAAATTAATAATAATCTAAAATTAGTCAAAAAAATTGAAAGTTCACAATGTTCTTAATCATCTTTTTTCATACTAACACTAGATTATTTTAATTTATTCAAAATTTAAATTCTTAGGTGAGGATTCCTAGAATCTTATCAACCTAATAATTCTCACTCTTTAGTTAGTTTATTATATATGCAAAGTATATGTTTTAAGAATTAATGATAATAATTGAATAGATATAACAACATGGTAGACATTTACAATGAAATTTTACATACATGACGTCATCACAATTAAGACTTGAGCATTATTTGTTTGTTTGTTTACATATACTTTAGAAAAGATAATGAACTTAAAGAAGAGAATTGTTGGCTTGTGAAGTCCCTTCTTGCTTAGTATTTAAGATAACCTTAAACCTAACACTTAAAGTCATAAATCAATCTTCATTTTGCCAGAGTGGAAATGCCTTATAATTTTGAAATTAGGAATCATTAACATCACAATATAGCACTTTGTAACATGCTTAATATGCTACTTCTTTTCTTTTTTGAGGGCATACTTTAGGTTATTATACCACTTAATAATGAAATTGGTTTGTTTTCACTTATGATATACCTTAGCTTTCTTGAAGTTCATCAATGAATTAAGTACAATTTTTATCTTTGCCTTTTCTTTAAGCTTTTTAGTCATTAAGGTTTTAAATGATCAATTAAGAATCTCATATGTTTAACATGTTCTAAAATTCCTTATTATTTTGTGTGTTTTATTATTTAAAAATGTGACAAAATTTCTTTGGCTACACAAATTTCTCAGTTATTCAAGGAGCTTAAAATTCATTTTTCTAAGCCACAATCTAATGATCCTTTCAATTGGAGTTTACATCATATGAGTCATATTCCTTTCTTGAGTAAAACTAAAAGGATATTAACAATTAGCAACATAAAAAAATATCACTTTTATAATCTATTAAATTTTGAAATATAATATTAAAATCTTATAAAGCACAAAATTAGACAAATTTTGGTGTAAATTTTATATTTTTCTAATGTTCATATTAATTATTATGAATTTTTAATGAAATAATTTATTTTTAGATTAATAAAAAAAAATAATATTAAATAGTAGATTCCTATTAGCCAGTACGCAATATGTTACCCTTTTTAATTGATTAATGAAACATAAAGTTAGAATGACTTTTTTTTTAAACTTTGGTCAAATTTTCCACGTTGCATCTTTCTAGTGTTAGTTATCATGTGCATTAGTGGTCTTCCCCACTTCAAATTAGCTAAATAGACACTTAATTTCACTCACCTGCTAGAATAATGTAGTGCATTCACCATTATTTAAATCTTTGATGGTTGTGAAATTTTAACACATATCATAATTTAACCTTTTTAAATTATTACTGTTGTTGGTTTTCAAAAATAACATACGAAAATATATGTTTGAAAAAATCATCTAAACATATAAAACCAAAAGTCATTTTGAGAATTTTTTATCTTTTTTCTCAAAATTTTAGATTTAATTTAAAATTTTAAAATTTAATCATTCTTAATTATCACATACAAAATTGACAAATAATATATGGTTGGAAAACCCATGATTAGTGTATTCTTTACACGTAAACTTTGTGTCATAAAATTACTATTTTTAGTATTGATTTAAAAAATAATGTACAACAAAAAAATGCTTTTCTCATAAAATACATAATCAAAAAAATATGAAATTTTTATAGCATGTTGCACATTTTAGTATTTCATTATATGCAAAATGTCATAAAAGGATAACAATGTATATGAGAGAAATAAATTTGTAAACATATTATCTTAGAATATACATAAAAATTGCATATAAAATAAAAAAAACATAAATAATAATTTTCTTGCTCTTTTTTATGTCAGAATTAGTCTAAAAAAGCTATGATACCAATGTTAAAATCAAAGATCAGGATCATAATTACCATTAAAAATCTCTAAAAACTAGTAATAAACTTATCACTAGTAAGTAGTTAATTGATCATTAGTAAATCAATCTTTTCTCACAATCTAAGTGATATCAATATACTGGATAACACCTTGTTCATAGCTTAAAAACTTTTACTATAAAAATCAATAAAGAATTTGTATTTTCTTATTTATATTGCAACAACCATCGAATAATAAAGTAGACATCAATGAGAATGAGCATGTTGGTAAGATAACTTTGTGATGAGTGTCCTTATATTAGACTTTCTAAAGTAAAGAAAAAAAGTTCTTAGAGATTAATAGTCGAATACTTTTATTAAGGCCATTCCATTGGTTATAATTGTCCTTGCAATTGCCTTAGGGATTTAGGGATTAAGTTCTTTAACATTAAGTTTACATGTTTATAGGATTATTATATTACTTTTTACAAGGGTCTATCACTGATCATAGGTCATTTCTATCCTTTTGGAGCTACAATTAATTTTATCATTGTATAAGCATGCTTCTAATAAATGCTTGTCGAATATTATAATAATTCGTTTTGAATACTATTGATAGTATCTTTAGGATAATTATTAAAATTTATATGCTTAAATTTCTTTGAACAAGCCTTTATTCTCTAAACTTTGGATTAAAGATATTCTTTTATTGTGGAATATAAGAGGCATCTTAAAGAATCATGTCTTAGTATTGTGCAATATATAAATGATAGAAATTTCGTGGAGGGAGGGTAGCATCAATGAAGTCCAACATTTAGTATGCTTATACCACAAATGGGAAAGTTAAACCTTGTATGTATGTATAAAAGTATGGCAAAAGGCAATTCACAAAAGGTAAGTGGGAAATCTGATGAGAAATGAAATCAATTTTGGTCCTATTATTTTTGCTTAAGGTGCATCATGTTATATTGGAGAAAAAATATGATAATGATGAGCATAAATAGGGAGATCTTACTAATAGATTTAAGGATATTAAATTCAAATTTAAATAAAATCATGGCTAATTCATTATTTATGGGATCAAGTTTGGTGATTCATTATTTATGGGATCAAGTTTGGTGATCTCTTAGAAATCTACCTTGCTAAATAAAAAAAAGAAAAGTGGCAATTAATAATAGTACAAATTATGGTTTTGTAAATCTCTCATTGTTGACTATAATATAATTAGCAAATCAAGCTCCTTTAATGGATGTCATAATAAGGCCTTCTAATCACTTGCTCCTAAAAAATCTAATACTCTTTACAAATGGAAAGCATACTTTGTAGTTAGTGTCTTTATTGTGAAAGCGCCAATTAATCCAAAGTGAAATTGGATTTTCCTTAACTATTTAAGATTTGGCCTCTTTATTTACTAAAGCTTTTTAGAAAGTATCCCAAAAGAATTTAATTACAACTAATTATTGCAACTTGAACCACCTAACTCATTTGTAGAAGCTTTAATTGCACACCTTAGTAAGGATCCTTAAAAGAAAAAAAATTAATAAAGCTTATAGGACTCATCCTTACTTTCCTTTAATCATTATCGTCTTAGTAGCTTGATTGTGATGTGGTATTGACCAAGATTAAACATGTTAAAAACTTTATAGTGCTTGAAATTAGGTTTTAAGGATGCATATCCATCTTTTGTTCCAAATTCTCAATGAATGTCTTGTCATAAAACATAATGAGTATAAATAAAAAGTGACATATATATATATATATACATTTTAAAGGATTTCATTGCATTTTATAATCCATGAATAGTTTTTATACAAAAGTTGTAAATTAAAATGAAGAAAGCAAATAAGGTTATTGAAAACCTAAATTTCAAGGAAGTTTGTTTCGTGGACCCACAAGGCTTCTTGGGAGCTGTTTAATTTCTATGGGATTTTAATAAGGTGTGTTTAAAGATTATTAATTAATTATTACAAGCTATTGATGTTGTGGTTTTCAAGAATAAGCATTTGGCTTAGATCTTTTATTGTATATATATCATCGTAATTACTTACTATTGATATCATGTGGAGAACCATTAAAATAGTGGTTGAAAATCTCATTTTTCCTTA
Source organism: Ceriops decandra (assembly GCA_020615895.1). NCBI lineage: Eukaryota > Viridiplantae > Streptophyta > Magnoliopsida > Malpighiales > Rhizophoraceae > Ceriops > Ceriops decandra. The sequence continues at coordinate 3,840,868 of JAHLGO010021098.1, forward strand.
GCTTTTATTGAATATTTTAATAACATTTATGATTTCTTGAAAAAATGTGTTAAGTCACATAAAATTGCCCAATGGCATTATATTTTTCAAGAACATATTTATGCTTATAATATAAGTGATCTTAAATTTAATAGCCTTAATTTTAGGTGGAAGAATAGTTGGTAAAGCTCACATTATTCGCAAAAGAATTGATAGAGCTTTTGCTACTGAATCTTGGTAGCCTAAATACTTATAAGCTAAACTTTAATAGTTCTGTGCATTAAATTTGATCATTATCTTACTCTAACATTAGGCTCAAGTATTGCAAAACAAGTGTAATCATCCTTTTAGGCTTAGAAGAATATGACTACTTTATCATGATTTCAAGCACTTTATTCAAACATATTGAAATTCCAATTTTTCTTTGGTGTCGAACTCAATTTCAAGGATAGGTGCTATGATTTTAAAATAAAGTAAAAGTACATTTAGGGATATTTTTCAAAAGCAATGGTGGCCATTGAACTATATTAGTGGTATACAAAAATACCTTATTTCCCATGACCTTATAAGACTGGTTGACATAAATTTGTGAGATAATACAACATGGTTCTAAACCAAGAGGACGACTTTTGGTGCTACAAATCTTATGGGAACAAAAATTTACTTGGTAACCATAATGCAAGATTTTTTTCATTCTTTTGTTGTGTACAAGAGATATCATAATTACATTATAGCTTTGATAAATAAAAAGGCTGAGTGGGTATATGATCATGATTTGTGGTAGAGTTTAATTTGACATATATTTTCATCTAATTTTACCTTTAACTTTATGTTATTGTTTTTACTTAAGTTTGATTTTATGTTGATTTTATATACTTTTACTTTTTTTTTTTTGAAAGAGAGGAGCAAGTTAAATATTTAGAGTCAATTTTGACAATAAAAAAGAAAGATTATTAATGAAAGAGTAAAAAGAAACTAAGAGAATCCTTAAAAGAAGTCTCAATTTGATTTAGAGATTTTTCTTGACAAGGAATCTTATCCTAATTAGGGAAATAAACCTTGTTAGGATTCTACCTTTTAATTGAATAACCGTTATTTGGTATTTTGAGCATAACCTTCATTACATGCATGCAAATTGAGCATTTCATGCATTTAAAGAAAGATAAGGGATTGGGCTATAACTCTTTAGTTGATATGAAAGTTTAATTTAACTTTTTATATAAGAGAATTTAGCCATAATTTATAGGTCAAAAAATCTTCAATGATTAACTTGGCACAACAATCTTAACAAGAAGTTATCACACTATAAAAGGGGGCAATAAATTAATAGAATATAAATAGAAAGGAAGCAAGTTAAGAAGGGAGAAGAAATAAAAGGTAAGGAAAAGAGTAATTTGTAAGTTTAAAGGAAAAAAAAAATAATAACTTTGATTTTTTGTTTCTATTTTTTAAAGATAAGTTTTGATTTATTTTATTACTCATCCTTTGATGTATTCTTATTAGATTTCCTCTTTAAATTTCATAAATTTTTTCAATGTCATGAATTCTTTTAACTTTCAATATGACTAGCTAAATTTTTTAAACTAAGGTTTATATGTAGTTTGATCTTTAGTTTATCTGGTTGATTATTCTTTTAGTTCAAAACCTATTTGTTATTTGCATGATGTATTTATATTGTTGCACTTAATGCTTTAAAATTTTGGACATCTTTTGTTTAATCTTATGATCCATACATGAGCTTAAGAAACAATTGCATGAATTACACTAATAACATTATAAATTGTGTATGAAACTATAAGATTAAGAGATGACTTGTAAAATTAAATGTTGTAATTGAGCAAGAGAAGAAAGTTAAGAGCTTTTCCTTCTTTAATTAGAGATTTTATAAAACTTAATGCTTACTTATTTTTTTAAAATTGCATAACACTATGATTAATTTAATAAAAGAAGAATTAACTTGACTTTAGAAAGGAAGTTAATTAATTAAGAAAAATTCATAATCATATGAAATAATTATTAACAAACTCTATATCTTTTTAGTTTTGAATTCAATTAATCTATCAATTACTTCACTTGAATTAATGAAATCTAAACTTTAGTGTCATAACATATATTTCTTTTCTCTTAGAAATTTATTTAATTTAAGTAGGTTAATTCATTTAATTAATTAATTCAACTAAGATTAGGTCAAAATTGTCTTAGTGGCGAAGATAGTCTACATAAGAATGATACTTTACTCATCATACATTACATAATTAATTAGGTGTACTTAATTAAAAAAATACATAATTTACTATCATTTTATAAGCCTTGTTGAAAAATATGACTGATTATTATCTTATAAGGATTCCTTAGCCAATTTTTGAATTTTCTTTGGTTTAAGACATAAGAAGGTTCCTTAGTGTTCTGTTTTTTTTTTTTTTCATGATAAAAGATGGATATCATTATTTGTTGACATTATTAGTAAAGTCCATTTGAAGCTGAATAAATGGAATGTTCATTCTTATATAATCTAATCTTAGACAATTCCTTATTATTAAGTGCATTCATGTTACTTGCCTAATATGGTTTATGATAAGTTGGATAGGTGTAATCACTATTACTTATGGGGTGATATAGATGTAAGATCAAAAATTTGTAAAAGGAAGATATATAAAGTTATATTGGGTTAAATGACTTCCTTTGGGGATTACACAAGACATAGAGTGTCTTTTCTTGTCAGATTAGGATGAGAATTATTTTGTAATGTTGAGAAATTTTGGGTGTAGGTTGATAAAGCTAAATATTAGCTAAGATAGAATTTTCTCAAAACATAAGATGATCATACTCTTTTTAGACTTGGTTGACAATTTTATAGGCAAGGAACTTTTTAGTGGCTTTCACTAAAGCTTAAGAAATAAGAAGAATGAGTGTTTTTAAACAAATAATTAGGTCCTTGATGGTCCTTAGGTTTTAAAAGATTAAGTTAATCTAGACTTATTTGCAATGAAATTCCTGGTTAATGATTATTTTCATAAAAATGGGAAATGAAACTAGAGTTTGATAGTTAACAAGCTTTCTTAGTTGGTGTGTATCCTTTTAAAAGGTAATTTATATATCTCCTTGAGCTAGTGTTAGGGATTAAATTTTGGCATATTTTTAATATAACGGCCTTATTGTAGGTTGATTTAAAGATTGCTTGTTCTACAATGTATATATATATGCATTTTTTATGACTTATGTAGAAAGAATAACTGCTTATGAATGAAATGTGTTTCATTCACCATTTAGCAAATAATGGATTGTGTGAATGATATTAAGAGAATGTAGAACATGTTTTATATAAGTGTAATCATGCCATGAAAGTAAAGGAACTTATACATCATTCTTTGAGTTAATTTTTAAGGTAACCTAAAAGGGGATGTGAATTTGGTTTAATCAATATGATCATTTAACTCATACTTAATCCAAATTCCAAAAAGAGATAAGAAAATAATTAATAACAAATAAAAAAATAAGAAATATAATGAACTGGAAACAAAGAAAGAAGGAAAAAAAAGTATAAAACAATTTATAGTGGATGGATTCAAATTAAAACTTATGTCTACTCTTTAAGGTTTGTCTCATAAGAAATCAACTTTCTTAACTCTTTCTTTTTTTGTAAGGTGAAGAAAACCTTTTAGAGTATGTTACCTTAACATTGATCACAAGAAAGCTTCTACGAAACTTTCACAAGAATATTGTAATTCTTCAATACGTAGAAATTCACACTTTATTACTTTTTACTAGAACATTTTTACTTTGATCTCATTCTCAACTTTTCTCTTTTAGAGTTCTTACTTTTTTTTTTCACTTTTAATAACTTTTTCTCTTTTTCTCTTGAATCTTACATTAACCATGATATAAAATCTCTAAGTTGTCTTAAAAGAGACTTCTATAACCTTTTAAAAGACAAAGATTAAAAACTAGGCATTGAAAATTGATTTCTTTCTATAAATAGAATTTTTTTTTTTAAATCAAAAGACTTTAACTAAGATGTATCAATCAATTATAGCACTTAAATTAGTCAATTGACTCAAAATCTTCATAAATTTTTTAACTTATATGCTTTTAACTCTTCAATTCCATCAACTAGTTATAACTGTTGGTTAGCTTGGTAGATCTAAATTCTCTATAACTTTTGTAATGTTAAAATTTTTAACTTTTTAGTTACTTTTGATCGATCATAACCACTAATCAAATTGATCGATCCAAAATTTCTATAACTCTCTTCTTTGTAACTTGAAATCTTCTTTAGTGTTTAGTTGACTACAAGTATTGATTCAAGTAATTAACCCAACTCTCTATTTTTTTATGCTTTTTTCTTTTTTTCACTTTTCCTCTTGTTGTTTACTTAATGATATAGGTAAATTAATTCCAAATTTTTGCCACCTTTGAATTTTTATGATTTTTTCTATCTTTCTTTGAAATTATTCAAAATCTCACTTAATACCTTCTTAGAAATATATATTTGACAAAAAAAAAAGATCTTTGTATAATTATTAGATTAATTAAAATTTTAAATTTAAAGATTTTACCATAAAAGCATGAATCTAAAAAAATTTACATGTTTGACTAATAAATAAGTAAAGGTATAATTTAAATAAATAGACATTAATTACATTGATCAAGTATTAAAGCTACATCAAAATATAAAGGAATAAAATATAACACATGATCCCACTAGCTATAATAATCATAAATATCTTAATAATCTCCCCTTTTTTATGATGAAAACTATGATTGATTGATTGATTGGCCAACAAGATGAATAAAATGTAATAACTCTTACTAAATGTATGCCTTCTCCCTTTTTAATGCAATGAAAGTAATTAAATACCAATGAACTCAATAAGTATCAAAATCAATAAGGTACAGATCAATTAATATTTATAAAGCAAGTATCACATCTAAATATCATTGATTAATTAATAGACAGAAGTAAGTATTAAAGCAAACATTAAATATAAGTATGAGAGTAATAAAGTAATCAAATAAAGCTATCAAATGTCAATTAATTATAATTGTTTAAGAATGCATAAAAAGGCTAAATGTTCAAAGAATCAACAAAATGCATGAATAGGACTTTATGGCTTCTTTTTCTTAGAGCTTGCCTCACATTAACCTTTTTTCTTTAATTGTCTAAAAATGGTGGTAAAATTCTCTTTTGATTCCTTTATGAAATCCTGTAACTTAAATCAAATTTCATCCACTTCATCCTTAAGCTTATTCATATTCTCTTTAAACTCTTCTACTTCCTTAATCAAGAAGGAAATATTAATATTGGTGAAGGCTTATGGAGGAATTGATAATGTTATGGGTGTAAGTGTTGTACTAGATATCTCCTCTAGTAATATGATGATTATGATGATAATATCTCCTCTAGTCACCATATTAGGAAATATTTTCACTTTCTTTAATATCTCCTTGTTCATTTCCATATTAGTGAAAAACAATTCAGCCTCTTAATGTACAAATTACACTTAAAAGAAATGAATTTAATCCACTTTTGAGATGCAAAAACATCTAAGAAACGATTGGTTTCAAATTTAGTAACATATTTCAAGTTTAATGGTTTACTTAAGATAATGATTAACCTTGTGTAATTGCTATTTATAGTGATGGATATAAGAGTCATCAGTGGTGTTATTAAAGATGATAAGGGCATCAAGGATGTCTTTGTTAAGGATAATGTCAACCTTACACTCTTTAGTTTCTTACTAATTCTCTTCTTTGGCATGAGTTTAATTTTCTAAGCTAGTGAATGGTTTGGGTCTCTCTTTCAAAGCCTGATAACTATAAGATATGGAGGAAAAGGAGGTATTGATTAGGCTTCATAGAGCATTGGTGATAATGTGCACTTAACGTGACTCTCGACTTTAGTATTAAGGTCATTGGTGGTGTAAAAGAGGGAGGACAAATGACAATGACACTTTTTGTCCTTGTGGAGACTAAATTTCTTAGCATTATGCTTCTCCTTCTTTGATATAGATGTTAATTTTAATGCCATTAATTATGAATTTGAGAGATTGATGATTTTGGATGATGAATTTAAAGAATTCAAAGAAAATTTTAAGTTTTAGGATTTGAATTTTAAAAGGTAAGAAAGAGAGATTTTAAAATTTGAAAAAGGAAAAGGGAAGGGGAAGTTATTTAAATTAACATAAGTTAACTAGAGTAAGCCATAACTTGCTTACTCACATCATTCAACTTGTACTTTTGATTTTGTTTACCGATCACCTTTGTGTCAAAAAATTAATTTTCATTTTTTAAGTACAAAATGTCCAAATGACCATGTAACATAAATATCTAACACATAAACACATTTAATTGTGCCATAAAACACATAACAAAACAATCACATAATCAAAAGATTAATTAGACTTGATCATGTCAAATCTCTTTTTAATAGTTACAAACCTATCTTCACTTAATGGTTTGGTAAAAATATTGATTAATTGATCTTAGGTATTCATAAATTATAAGGACACATCTTCCTTAAACATATGATACCTAATGAAAAGGTGCTTTGCATTAATATATTTAGTTTAGGCACATTGTATAAGGTTTTTGGTTGTATTGATTGCACTTATTTTGTTACACATAATAAATACATAGGAGTAGTACAATTTAAAGTCCTCTAAATTTTGTTTCATTTAAAGTAATTAAGTACAACAACCTTTAAACACCATGTGCTTTATTTTGGTTATAAAATGAGTAATTAGATCTTGTTATGACACTATGAAACTAAGGTTTGACCAAAAAAAATTGACATGCATCTATCGTACTCTTCTTTTCTATTCTCGTTTATAAGGTTTGAGTTTAATTAACCCATACAGCTAAAGGTCAAATACTTATGTTACCAAGTTCCTAAACCAGTGGATCTCTTCATATACGTAAACATTTTTTTAAAGGCAACTAAAAGTGACTCCCTTGGACTAAATTGAAATCTTATACATAAACAAATAACAAACATAAAGATTAGTCTACTAGCAATAAAATAAATAAAACTACTAATAATACCTTTATACTGCATTTTATGCATAATCTTATCATTTACATCATTGTCCAATTTTGTAGAAGCAGTCATTAAAGTACCACAAGGTTTGGAATCATTCATGTCAAACTTTTTAGTAGCGACTCAGCATAATTGGCTTTATTAATAAAGATTCCTTCCTTTTGTTTGTTTGATTCGGAGTCCAAGAAAGAAATTTAGTTCTCCCATCATGCTTGTCTAAAATTTGGTTTCATATCACTAGTAAACTCCTTGTACAATAACTCATTAATAACATAAAATATGAAGTCATTAATACAAATGTTAATAATTAACAAATCATTTTCTTTTGATTTGGTAAAAAATAAATAGTGTTAATTTTACCTTTAGTGTAGCTTTTGTCAACCACAAGAAAAATCTTGACAATTTATACCAAGCTCCTCGCACTTATATTAATTTATATAAAGTTTTTGAAAACTTGTAAATATGATTTAAAAATTCTTTACTTTTAAATTTCAAAAGTTGATTAATATAAACTTCCTTTGTAATGTAGCTATTGAGGAATGTGCTTTTTAGATTTATTTGATATAACTTAAAACTCTTATGCAATACAAATGCAAAAAGGATTTTAATGGTCTTTAATCTAACAACTAGGGCAAAGCTTTCATTATAATTGGTATCTTCTTTTGGATTATAGCCTTTGACAATTAATCTCACCTTGTTTCTTACAATTTGATTACTTTCATCAAGTTTGTTTCTAAATGTTTACTTGGTTCCTATCAACCAATGCATCATCTATATATGCTAGTTTTATTTGTAAAACAATTGTTCTTAGATGTAAACCAAGTTTTTAAAGTATCATAAGGGTTATAAATAATTTGATTTTGGAATGCCTTTCCAGCATGCTTATACTCTGTTGGAACTTATTGAAACAATACTATCAAAAGTATTATTTTTTAGAAGGTTTGACTTATTCACTATAAGTTGTTCACTTTACGTCATCAACATTGCTAAAGCACTTTTGTTTTCTTAATAATTCATTCTCCTTCTCTAAGTTTTTGTTTGTACTTGTAAGGCCATTTAACTCTTTATTTCAAAGAAATAAGGGGTTAGTTTCATTAAATACATCATGCACAGATTTCTTGTTAAACACCTTATATGCCTTGTTACTAAAAGAATATCCCAAAACAATACCTTTTTTTGCCTTAGAATCAATCTTACCTATGTTGTCTTTTACATTTATAAAATAAAATATATAACCAAAGATTCATAAAAAGTTTATTTTAGACTTTCTCTTATTTTATAACTCATAAAGGGTCATTGCAAGAGTTAGATGAATGAAAACTCTATTAGATATATAATAAGCAATATATATTACTTTTACTTTAAAATATTGAGGAAGGTTATATTCATTTAATATAATTCTAGCTCTTTTTTGTAAGGTTATATTTTTCTTTCCAACTGCTTTATTGTTGTAAAGTTCTTAAAGTTAACAAGTTGTGAGAGATACCTTAAGAATTGTAAAAATTCTTAAAGTCCTTATTTTAAAACTCTTAATTATAATTAATTTTAATTGAAGTGATATAATATTCCTTTTCATTTTAGACTTTTCAACAAAAACTCTTAAAGGTGTAACTTATGCAAATTTACTATAATTATCTATAATGATATATGCATATGACTTACTATTTAAAAATGAAACATAAGTAAGACCAAACAAGTCCATATATAATATTTGAAGAGTCTAAAAGTAAATATTACCTTTTGGCTCTAAAAAGAGCCCTTTATTTAGCTTACCAATTTGGCATGCATCATACATCTTATCTTTCTCAAATTTTACCTTTAGAAAATCTTTTACAAGGTTGTTTTGTTTGAGCTTTGATAATTGCTTCAAGTATGCATGACCCAACATTTGATATCATATATATAATTCTTCGCTAACAGAGGCAAATCATTTAACATATCGATTAGTTGAAGTATGTAAATTAATAATATAACATTGTTTGACCATTTAGCAATAAATAAAGGATCATTTATTTTGAAATGAGTCATATGGTGAGCATTTTGCTCAAATGATATCTTAGAGCTACTATCACACAATTAACTCATATTCAATAAATTGAACTTAAGTCCCTTAAAAAGTGAGACATTATTATTCATTAGGGACTTTTCCTTACCTATCTTGCTAATGTTAATTATCTTCACTTTGACATTATCTTTAAATGTTACTATTTCATTATTAATACTCTTAAGATTTCATGTCATGTGTTTAAAATAGTCATTATGGGAACACCATTCATCTTTTTTCATTCTACTCTTAAGAAATTCCCTTAAATAATTTATCTAGATTTAACACCCAATTTTTCTTGGGTTTTTGAGTTTTAACTTTAGTGCCTCTAGCACTTATATGAAAATAATTATATGGGTTCTATTTTAAATTGTACAAATATTACATATGACTATAGTTACCGTAAAAATAACATCTAACATGATTCCTAACATAATATCTATATATATGAGTATCATATCTATTATGAACATGTCATCTATCATAAGAATATGCATGCCTATGAGGTGATATGTGTGTTACATACATGTAAGCATACTTATGATGTCTTTTTAACATAATATGATGCACGAACATTTTTAAGCTTATAAGTATTCTATAGTTATATAACAAGAAATTAAGAGCTTAAGAGACATATTTGTGTAATTGTATTATAACAAGGTTGTAGGCCTTTATATAGTTGTAATTGAGGATCACTTTGTTATTATAATTTATCTTTTCTCAATTAAGGAGCTTAGTAATGATTTGAAACTTCCAAGATAATTATTTTAAAGGGAGAATGTAAGAACAATAATTTCAAATTTTTATAAATCGTCATATGTTACTTTTGTTTCTTTACTCTCAATTGTTATTATTGTACTAGTTCACACATGACAAACTTCTCATTATTTTGTATTTTAATTATTTATTTTACATTTGTTATATATAAATAGTTGATGCCATTACAAATTAAATTTGTTTGTATTTCCCTATCTCACTTATTTCACAATCTCTTACTTTTAGATTGTCACTTATTAATTGTTTTTATTACTATTTTTGCACCTTCTTGTTTCTAACTTATACATATGTTTATATAAATATAATGGTTGCATTAGCCTATTTATTTATTGCAACTACTTTTATTTTTCACACTATACAAATTATAGGCACATGTCTTTTATTAATTCCATTTACCCTAAAATCTTTGGGACCAATATTTTTTTATTCTAAAAAATAAGATTATTTTTTTAAATTAATTTTCTTAATTATAAGTATTTATGTTATGTAAATTTTAGATATATATATATATAAAAAGTTATTAACATGATTTGGGTAAATGTTTATATATGTTAAATTATAATTAAGTAAAGTAGATGTATACTAAAATTTTAATTCTATTAAAATACTTAAACAATTATAAACCAATTATTAAGATAAAAATTGAATCTCTTACGAAAATTAAATTTTGAAATAAATATTTAGATATTACTAAAATTAATCAAACATTATCATATAATTATTTCTTTAACTTTCTCATTTCTTCAATAATATTAATACACCTTAGATTAACGTCTAAGTGTTACACAAGTTCTAGATATTTAATAAAAAGTGTTAAAACAACAAAATTTGAGTTATAATTCTAATAAAAAATCAATTAAACTAATTTACTTTTAATTTACATTTAGAAAAAATAGTTAAATAAAATTGAAATTAATTTGGTGATTGAACATGATTAATATATTATATAATTTAGGAGTTTTTAAGTTTAAATTTCTATTAGATGGATTGAGTGAAATTAAAACTAAATGTTTGACTAAAAGATGTGGTAAATTTTAACACTATAAGCTAATCATAAATAAATTTATAATCAAAACTTTAATTAATAATATTACTATAATCAACTAAAGGTACTAATTTTAAAATAAAATTGTTTGAATAAAAATTTAATATTTAAAATTGAGTAATTTGATTAAGAAAAAAAATAAAGAAATAATAATGTAAAGTAAGTATATATGATTTTCTAGTGTGAAAAAAAGAAAAGGATTAGGCATACATTCAAATCTTAATTTCATTAAAATTCTAAAGAAGAATACAAATTAACAAAAAATTTATTTTCAAATATCATAAAGTATAAAAATCTATTAAGAAAAGTTTAAAATTAAGCAAATGTTATCATGTAGGTTTTTTTTTTGTTCAAAAAATTATTTAAAATTACTAACTTTAACTTAATTTTAACAATACTAATATGCATATAAAAATTGTTATGTAATATATACAAAAACAAAATGGCAAACTTGACAATAGATATGAAAAAAAAAAAAGAAAAGTTACATTTATTTTGTATTTAGAGTTCTTCCTACATTTGTTTTTTGAATAAGTTATAGATTAAATATTTTCAATTTAAAAATAAGTACATAATGAGAACTTAAAATATAAGATATATCAAAAAAATGATAATAGTATTATTTTTGTAATTAAATCATACATTTCAAAAAAATCACAATTTTATGAATACATTTTTTTATTTTGAATATTTAAGGAGAAGATAAATGACTGAAGTTAAAAATAAAGGTGTTACAAATAGTATATACATAAGAATAAAGAAAAAGTTTTTAAAAATAAAGTCTAGAAAAGCTTTGTAGATTATTTTATTCTTTACTAAAGAAAACTTTTCTCATTTTTAAATTATGAATTTAATGGAGTCAGAGGTTATATTTTAATGAGGTGAAATGAAATTATTAGTATAATACCTTTAAAATTTTCCCAATGATCCTAAATGATGGAAACCATATTGTATTAACTCAAATCAATAAGGAAGTTGATACTTTGTAAAACCTTGAAGGACCAATGACAAGGGCAAGGTCAAAGAAAATAAAGGAAATTTTCAACAACTTATTGTGTGACATTTACTCTCAAGAAGTTACTACTTATGAGTTAAGGATGATGAAGGCTTTACTAAGGTTTATAAATGTGTCATTTATTGAGGAATTTGAGAACCATGGCCTTGGTAAGGAAGTTGGATTTGAAAGCCCATGTTTAAGCATTTAAATGAGTTATTTTCATAGGTTGTATTGTTATGTAATGAGTTGGATGAATTTCAGCATCTTAATGGGTTATTTTCATGGGGTTTCATTATTATTTAATTGATTGGACGAATTTCCTTAATAAGCATATCTTATTAGTTAGGGTTTTGAAGGGTTAGCATATAAAAAGGGCAAAAAGGGTGACTAGAGGAGGCAAACCCATCTTTAGAAGTATAAAAGCTATTTTCTTTGGTTTTTTAAGAATTAATTTTGAACTTTCATACTTGAGTATGTTAATTCAATAGACTTATCTTCTTCAATGTTGTTGTTGTTAGGAGTGACATTTGAATTCTATAATTCTGGTTCTTAGTTGTTTATAATCATTGGGTGAAAACTCTAAATCCCTTAACCTCTGTTAAAACGATCTTATACCAATATTGGTATTGGGTTTTGTTTACATATAATCGGAATTCGTATCATTTAGTATCAGAAACTTGGTTCTAACTCAAATTAGTTATACTTTTGTTATCATCTTTTTCATGTGTTCTTTATTGTTGATTGAATTATCAAAAAAAAATAAAAAAACAAAAGAAAAAAAGAAATTCATGTGTTTGTTATGTTCAGCCGCTGTTGTCATTCATTCTGTAAAAATACCCATTAATTAGCCCAAAAACAAATCATGTATTTCTTGGGTTTCTTTTCTAATATTTGTTTCTTTTACATAAATACTCATTAGTTAACTAAAAAAAACAAAGAAATCATGTATTTCTTGTGTTTCTTTTCTGCTATTCATTCCTTCTATAGAAATACTCATTAGTTAACAAAAAAAAGGCTTCATTGTTCAATTGGTCATTTACTAAATTATATTTAATAATTGATTATTGTTTGATTGCACTACTTATATCATTGAATTCCTTGTTATACTATTTGCTTTATTGCCCATCTTCTTTGATCGAGTCACTTCTCTGAAAAGGTAGGTCTAAGATTGATATATTTAAACTTTGTTTATTCTAAATTTAGTTTGCTTAGAACTATTGAAAGAGCTATTAGAGTCTTGCAATTCATTGTGTGAAACACGAGAGTTAAGGACTACTATAGTTAAGTGGAGAGTAAACCCACAAAGGAGTAAGTTTTGTGAGGTATATTCCTTATTTACTAACAATTTTGCATGTACAATTTTTAATGATAATGAAGGAAGTTTTCCACATAAAAAGGAGGAAGTAGTTGTTCCAAACTTCAAATTGCTTATGAAATCCTTAGTACAAAAGTTTGATAAAATTGATCAAATATTTTGGGAAGTTTAGGATATGATGGATAAAATAGAAGGGGAATTGAGTGTGAATCCTAAGAGGCTAGCTAGGAGGGTCATGATGGAGCAATTTAAACATGATTTTGGTGAAAAGGGTGATGATTATTATAATAGAGCAATTGAGTATGAATCCTATAGGTTATTCTCCTTTCGACCTTGTTTATGGTTTTAATTTATTATCTCCTTTGGATTTAGTACCATTGCTTATACATGATAGGGTTAATTTAAATGGGAAAAAGAAGGCTAAAGTGGTTAGGCAACTTTATGAGAAAGCTAGGCTTAACATTAAGAGAAAAACCAAATAATATGAAACATAAGCCAACAAAGGTCATAGGCATATCACTTTTAAACCTAGTGATTGGGTTTGGTACACTTGCAGAAGGATAGATTTCCTATGCAAAGGAAATCAAAGTTGCAACTAAGAGGAAATGGTCCTTTTCAAGTGGTGGTAAGAGTTAATGATAATATATATAAATTTGACTTGCTAAGTGAGTATAATGTGAGTGCAACATTTAATGTTTCTAACCTTTCTCCTTTTCTGTTTGATGATGTAGGTACTGATTTGAGAACAAATCATTTTGAGGAGAGCAGGAATGATGGAAGCTATATTGTACTAGCTCAAATCAATAAGAGAGTTGATGCTTTGCAAAACCTTGGAGGACTAATGACAAGGGCAAAGTCAAGGAAAATAAAGGAAGTTCTCAACAACTTGTTATGCGATATTTAAACTCAGGAAGTTGCTAGGTACAAGTTAAGAATGATGGAGGTTTCATTTGGACTTGCAAATGTGTCATTTGTGGAGGAATTTGAGAACTATGGCTTTAGGAAGGAAGTTGGATTTGGGAACCTATGTTTGGGCATTTTAATGAGTTATTTTCATGAGTTTTTATTATTATTTAGTGGGTTGAATTTCCTTAATAAGCACATCTTATTAACTAGGGTTTTGGAAATTAACATATAAAAAGGGCAAAAATGGTGATTAGAGAATGTAAACCTGTTTTTATAAGTGTATGAGATATTTTCTTTGATTTTTTAAGAACTAATTCTGAACTTTCATACTTGAGTGTGTTGGTTCAATAGACTTATCTTCTTCAACATTATTGTTGTTAGAAGTGATGTCTGAATCTTATAGTTCTACTTCTTAGTTGTTTATAACTATTGGATCAAAACTTCAAATCCCTTAACTTTTGTTAAAACGATCCTATACCAATATTGATGTTGGGTTCTGTTTACATTGATGTGGTTTTGTATCACTAAACTTTTTTGCAATTTGAGTAGGGTGCACCTGCCCACTAGGATGTATGTAAGTCTGCCATTTATAGCATTATATGTATGCCTACTACTTCATAATTTAGAATACCAACACAGAGATTAGAAGGACAGCTTAGTAGCTGGTTGATCGTCAAAAGTGTGTGTTTAACATATATTTATGTTTGTGGTAGTAAGGTCTGCGAGTATTTTCCTAAACTCAAATTTTTAGAAATCTTTGCTTACTATTTTTGCCGTTATAACTCTTGTCCAGAGTAAAGTAAATGGCAACCTGAAAGGACTCGAATTCAACATGCTGCAAATTTAAGCGCCCAAATTACATCTTGTGGGAGCATCTAGGGTAAGAATAAACCTAAAGTCTGGCAATGCAAATCTTTAATAAGATATTTTTTAATAATTAATAGGTGCACTTGTCAGCATTACAAATATTTACATTAAGGCCATCAGCAGATTTAAGTAGGCAGAGATGATCAAAATTATTGGTCTGCTCAACATAACATGTCGGCTTCTAGAAAAATCAAATAAAATTGGTAACATTGCTCGTCTTTTTTTTTTTTTATCAAGTTTATTCTAAAATAATTGTAACACAATTCATAGATAAATTTTAGTGACATCAAATTCCAGTACTCCATCCCGACGCCCCCAAAATCAAGGGGAAAAAGGGGAAGAAAAGAACGTAAAATGATATCCGGAATGATATAACCTGGCATAACCTTGCAAACTAAATGCAGTCTAACCCCACAATTCCTACAAATGCAATGCTTGGAGGGAATTTATAGCCCTTTAACCACACGGTTTGTATGGACCAATGTATAAATCCTATGACCATTTCAATGGATGACCAATATGTCATGAATACTCTATTAAGAAATTGGCAAGCTTGGCCTCATCCTCTCTTAATTTTGCTTAGGTTATGGGTCGGATTAAAAATGAGTACATGGTCATTAGTCGTCTGCATAAACGTTTGATTAATAATTTCTTCTGAGCGACCTTGCAAGCCATTTTTCCAAGAATTAAGTTCTAGTTCGCTGTACTGGCAACATACTAACATGCTTATTCACTTGTGATCATCTAGCATTTAGGGTTTTCTATCTCCTTTAACTGCTAAATTTCTAACCCAAACAAGCGCTATATAAATGCTGTTCATGTCTGAAATCATAAGTTCTTCCTTGTTTCTTTTCAAGCTGATTTAATCCCAATTGACCTTTCTATTGTCTGAAACAAATATATGTGTGGGCGGTGACCAGTTTGCCCTTCTTGTTTCCTTCATTTATTTTTATTTTTGTTTTCGGGTTTTTTATTCTTTTATTATTATTTATTATTTGGAACAAGGTTGTCCTTCTTGATTCATGGAGCACACACCCAAGTGAAATGACAAATTTACCATTAGGAAGCTGACACTTGTTTATCAAGTAAAAGGTAAATTTGGCTTTTACACCGGTAACTTGAGCCACATGTATACAGGAGGACCATCCGCGATCTGCCCTTAAAAAGGACTTTGAGCTTCTCATGAGAAAACAATTACATAATGATGGGTAGCGAGTCAAAGGTTCAAACTGAGAACAATCATTTAGATTAGATAATTTGAAAGCTAGAATGAGTTTCGGTTTGTAATTGGGGAAATTAACAAAAATCCTAGGAGGTGAAGAAAAAGTAAGCAATCATGTGCATGTATGGTCGAGGAAAATTGATGGAAATTAGGGTTTTCGTAAAAGTAGCACCAATCAAAGGTTCAAAAGTCCAAAGAAGAGAGTTGTGTGCGTTTCAGAGAAAGGCAAGTATGAGTTGTTGAGGGACAAATGCACACGTTAAAGTTAACATTAAAATCTTCCTTTTTCTGCTCTAAAGGAAAACAAAGGGCTCCAAAAGGAGAGTGGTAGCTAAAGGGAATCAAAGGTCCAAACTTATTTACTTTTTTCTTCTCTTTTTCTTGTCATGGTACCCTCCCTACCCTACCCCCCACGTCCACACAAGAAGCACATCTCTCTCTCTCTCTCTCTCTCTCTCGCTCTTTCGCTATAGCCCCTCCAGTGTCGTTTTCTCACATATACATTCTCACAGAAGAAACAGCCATTCACTTCATACTGTGTTATTTCTTCTCTCTCCTCCACTCATTCTCAAATCCCTGCAACTGCTCCGCTTAAATTGATCCAAACGCTATCTAGAAAGAAAACTCATAAATCTTTCCTTAAAATATCAGAACCCTTTTGCCTAAATCACTATTAACCCTGTGTCTGATATGTCTCTCTTTTTCCTTGATAAGCATATACATATACTTCTGTTGCACTATCAGAAGTGAAGCAAACAAATTAAGAACAGCAAGTACAAGGAGAGAAGGAAGAAGACATCACCACCCCTCTGAAAGGGCCTTGCTTGATTGAAAATGGAACTTTTTCCTGCACAACCTGATTTATCTCTCCAAATCAGCCAACCAAACAGCAAACCCGCATCAACATGGAGGAGAACTACAGAAGAGGAGACGGATTTGGGGTTTTGGAAGAGAGCTTTGGACTCAAGGAACTCCGTGTCTTCAATGGCAAAACCTGCTGACACCTGCTTTGAACTTTCCCTATCCAGTCCAAGGGTTTCATCAGAATCCAACTCTACCACCAGTAGTCATTTCCATCCTCACCTCCTCCAAAACCCAACCAATTGCAATGGAAACAGCTTCTTCCATTCCTTCCAACAAAACCAGTATCCGCAGCACCAACAGCACCACCTGCATCATTATCATCATCATCATCACAATCCACTCTTCCAACAACAGCAACGGCAGGGGCTGAGCCCTGAGCTCAGTTTCTTGAGACCTATAAGAGGGATTCCTGTCTACCAAAGCCCTCCTCTTCCAACACCCACTTCTTTTCCTTTCTCTCAGCAACCTGTGGATAATACTTCTCCTATGGCTACCAGTAACAATAGTAGTGGAGGTGCCACGAGCTTAGGGCCCTACCAGTCTCAAGGGCTGATGAGATCAAGATTTCTGTCAAGGCTTCCTGCTAAACGCACCATGAGGGCACCCAGGATGCGTTGGACTACTACACTTCATGCTCGCTTTGTTCATGCTGTTGAGCTATTGGGTGGTCATGAAAGTATGCTTCATTTCATTTTGTTCTTCCTTTCCCACTCCCCCCAATTCACTTTTCTTTCTACCTTCTCTTTCTAGCTTTCTCTTTTATCTCCGCATAGCTTTATTTTTCCTCCCATTTCTTTGCTTGCACTGGTTCCTTTATTTTCCTCAATATCATGGAAATTAAAGAGAACAAGAAAAGGGAATTTGACTCTCTCATGTTTTCCTATTCTTTTTCTCTGTCATGTACTTATCTTGTCCTCTTGGATGTTCAGGGGCTACACCCAAGTCGGTTCTCGAGCTAATGGATGTGAAGGATTTGACATTAGCCCATGTTAAATCTCATTTACAGGTATAAACATCTTCTTTAATTCCTTTCCCCTTCCAACTTCTGTAGCAGTCCAGTTTCAACCTCAAGATATGTTGCAGAATTTTGCTGCAATTTCTCTTCTGTTTCCTTCTTCTTTCTATCAAAATCTCACTTGTGGAGGCTGAGCTATATATCTTTTTAAGTCATGCAGTGTTAATAGTACTTTGTATGATGCTTTGCTTTTTAATCCCTCGCATTACAGGGAGGTTAAAATACATAGATTACAAATTCCGATGTTTCCCTGCAAAGGGTCTCTCAAATTCTTAGCACTTCTTTTTCTACTAGATCTGATGGTCCTGCTAGCTCATAAACAGCTTTTTGCATGGAAGAACGAACCATCCCAAGTAAAAAGAAAACATCAATAACACAAAAACAAACAGAGAGAGAGAGAGAGAGAGAGAGAGAGTATTATCGATTTCAGAAATCAAGTAAGACAAAAGCTCAAAGAATTCAAAATTGAGTCTTAGCCAAGCGGAGACAACTTTACGGTCAGTCCATTATTTTCCTTTAAAAAAACATTTATTGTTGTCTTTCAATGAAGAAGAAAATTGAAAATATAAACCAACAAGTACAGAATACCATCATTTCTCAATGATATCTTCCTCAATCTCTCTCACATGAGTTGTTTTCTCCTACTACATTTTTTTAACCATGGTTAATTGTACAGTCTTTTAACCATATCCATACATATCCATATGTGTAAATGTACATTATACAGAAATGCATCTATGTGGGGGCACAAGTGCTTCTGTTTGTGGTTATGTTCAATTATCTCCCACCTTTTACAGTTGGTACTTGCACTGCATTAGACAAAATTTGCGGTATCCTGAACAGTATATCGTTCTCTTTTTCCTTTTATCTTTCCCAGCTTCAATTCTTTGGCAATAATTTTTTCTTAAGTCTGCATTAACTATACCTGCAAAATGTAATGTAAAGTAAGGTGATTATTCATTCTTTAATTTCAAAACAAGACTGCCCGAAGATTAAAAAAAAAAAATTTAATTGCAGATGTACCGAACAGTAAAAACAACTGATAGAGCTGCAGCTACTTCAGGTTAGTGCCTAATGCCCAAATTGTTCATGTATATATATATATATATATTAGTTTGTGTGACCAAAACTTAATCTTTTCTGTACTGTGTTATATTGGCATTTCTTAACCTTTAAGATGGCGTTACTTAATCACTTCTGTACAGGACAATCAGATGTAATTGATAATGGATCATCCGGAGATAATTCGGAAGATCTTATGTTTGACATTCAGAACCCCAGAAGGTCTGACCAATCAATGCAACAAGGAAGACCATATGCCCAACAGGACATGGACCATCATGGTCTGTGGAGCAATTCTTCAAGGTGAAGCTGTGCTGCTTTTGTATGTTAAGTCTTGTCACTGTTTGTCCTTCTTCTGTCATGCGTTTGCTACTGCTTTTACTGATAACAAAAAGGACAAATAAAAAACCATATAAATGTTGAATCTACATAAAGCATGAGTTAAATGGTCGCTGTATTTAGTTTTGGTTTTCCTTTTAATAATTTTTCCCTGGCCAACTCAGTGATATATACATATATATAGATGTATGGTTTTTGGTTACTTGGTGCTGCAGTGCCGCATTTTATATATATATATATATATAGCTTGTACAACCGCAAAAATATTAGATTAGTGGAAAATATATTATTATTTATTATTTTGTATTAAATTTTATCAAAAATATATCACTATATAACCTTCGAATTTATTTTATATGCCTACATTATGTATAACTTGTGTGTCTACATATAAATACACACACACACACACACACAGAGTTATAGCTTCTGCACATAAGAATATTTTATATAAAATATAATATGTTTATCTGGTCAGGTTGACCTGAATCAAAATTTTTTTGAGTTATTTGGGTTAAACTAAACGGATTCCTGACGTTATTTTTTTTAGATCGGAATGGTTTGACAGCTCTACATATGAGTAAGGTTATGTAGAAGTCATCATTTTTGGATTGCTCAATACCCATATAAAATGTTTTTGTTTTTCTATAACTATTGCTTTTCTTGAACGACTACATATGCATCATTTCTCTCTCCAACCAAATACAAACATAGTTACATGCAGTGCAAGAAATCACAAAAAGAGAAAGCAATGATTTCAATGCTATGTTCTGTCTGTCCACTACCCATATAAATATTGGAACCTCCATCATGGAGTAATTATATACACTCTTCTGATGAAGGGTGAAAAGGAAGAAAAAGAAACAAACACACTCTCCTTACCATTCCAATGCATGAGAACCCCATTAGACACAACCACCCAAAAATGGAGATATCTCTTTCCTCTGGATTGTGTGGGCTCAGATAAAGAGCTATTGAATGGGGCCTACAATTAGAAAAACTTGGTGCTAAAGCTAATCCCTGTGGTGGCCCCATTTGTGGAAAAATTATGTGCAAAAGATAATTTGCCCCCCTTTGAGCGTAACCATTGATGTGTGTGGGTAATGGGCTATCACATGAGGGAGTAAGTTCAACTTTATCTCAATTAAGCATGAATAAAATGTAAAGTGAAGCAACTACAAATAAGACAGTAAAAGATGGCTTTCTTTTCTCAGTTTGCTTTTTTTCTTCTGCATGGCTTCCACTGATAGGAAATATTCTCTCAATCTCAATATGTTGACTCGTAGCAGGGAGGCTTGGTTGCATGGGAAGGCAAAGGATTCAGGAGGAAATCTCCCATCTCATGAGGTACCATATCTCAAATCTTTGCTCCCCAAAATAACCTTGTCCTTGCAAGGAAATCCTAAGTTTCTAAATTTTACAGGTGTTGGAAACTTGGAAGTAATGAAGAAAAGCATTTCCATTGCTGTCTTTCTTTCCATTTTTTTTTTCTCCTTTTTTTTTCTTGGTTTTTAGGACAGCGTTTATTTTCTTCCTTATCAGGCACATTAATTGGAAAGATACGCAAAGGACTTTCGAAAGCTATTTTAGGTTATTCACATAGTGATGTGGTAACTTTGTAATTTAAGAGGAACTAAGTAGCAGGGAAAAGTAATACTGTGTCATTGAAATCAACTTTTTGCCCTCTTTTTTGTTTTTTTTTTTTGTCTTCTTTTTTTGCTCCTGAGCAATGAATGCGGAAGAATGAAGAATGAAGAAGGCAGTTTTAAATAGACATGTTCATTAAACCACACCCTATCACCTAAATCCTGAGCCAGTGAGCCCCCCTACCCCCCCCCCCCCCCAACTGCAGCCATCAAAACCATTTTGTGAACAAGGTCAAATGTCTAAAAAAATATGGTGTCATAGCATAATGCTACTAGAGAATAATGTTATTAGATGGTAAATATTACTTTTGGAAATGTGGGTTGCATTGCATCCAACTGCAGGCCCACATTTAGCAGGCTTTTGAAAATCTACTGCGGCAATGTTTCTTTTTTCGCGATAAACATTCTATTATTCCCCCCCCCCCCAGTCAAAGTTGTCTTTTTTATTCCCGCCACTTTCACACGCGCACACATCTTTGTGCTACATCACATGGTAATGCATTGCCCTTACTTTTGTTCCCTTTTGTGATTTTTTTTATTCAAAATTTTTCCTTTTTTTTTTTTTATAGAAGGAGATGGATCCAAAGAGCTTAAGCTATGAAAGATTATCAGATCTAAGCTCATCAACCCTTTCAGAGGCAAGCCCTGAGAAGCCTAATTTGGAGTTCACCTTGGGCAGACCACGCTGATATCTATATTTATACACTCGATGTGTACTGCTGATTTTTTATATAATTGTATCTCTGAAGGGTTTGCTGGTGGCAAGAATCCGGTACCCAGAAGAGAAAATGGGATTAAAGAAAAAACAGAGAGAGAGAGAGAGAGAAGGAAAAGAAAATGGAAGGAGGAAAAGTAAAAGAAAAGCAAAGAAAAAGAGAGCCAAAGAAAGGCAAGGAGACAAGAAAGACAGAAAGCAAAAGAAAAAAGGAGTGGAAAAGGGCATTCTCCTTCCAATCAAGCTGTGAGAGATCCAAATCAACATATCATATTCCTAGGTAAATATGAAATCTAATTGATTTTGTATGTTCTGCTTCTGCAGCGAGAGAGAGAGAGAGAGAGAGAGAGAGAGAGAGAGAGAGAGAGAGAGAGTTTTTAACTATCTTAAAGTGCCAAGTGATCCCTCGTAATTGTAATGGAGTACTTTACAATTATAACTTATTTTCCATATTCTTTACGAAAGGGCAGAGCTCCATGACCCACATTAGTTCCACTGCATTGTCACATGCTTTACAATTCTTGTATCAATGATAGGAAGACTTAAAAAAAAAAAAAAACCAGTTGTATGCAAAAGGAAGGAAATTTTCTCTCGCATTAATGGTTTCATAAAAAAAAAATAAAAAAACAAAAACAGACTTTCTTTCCTTCCTTAGACACAAATAATAGATACCCCTGGTAAGAGACTATAAAATATTCTTAAAATAGAATTGAATTAAGGGCCTGTTTTGTCAAGTCAAATCTCATCAATTTCGGTTGATAATCTTTTATCATTGTATACTTCCAAGTATTCAAACCTCACGTTTGGTAAGTATGTATCTAATTTAAGTTTTGAGATCTACAAGCACCCTTTACCAATTATTTTTTTTTATTTCCTTTTTTTGATAAGTCAGATCAGTGTTGTTAAGAAGATATGAAAAGAGATACAAGTCCAATGCCTAATGGAATGTAACCAAAACATATAAGGAAATGAGATTTGTTTGTCGACTGACAAAGTTTCTAAAATCGGATCGGTCATAATCAGTTCAACCGAATATTAAGCTTGTTAACTCGGTAATTAATAATTGATATATATTATATAGATATAGTTTAATATCTGTATACGGTACGAATAAAATATGGGTCCATAATATGGAAGAATATGTATAAGACACAAGAGTTATATAAGTAGAATATCATTCATGATATTATCCTTAAACTTGTTACTTTTTCTCGCAAATAAATTTTCATAATCAGAACAAAGCATGTTGTTTAGAGATGAATGTTCTTAGAAGGGGAAAGCGATAAAGATTCTAATTGTTATTTTTACAATTTTATTCGAGAATTCAATTAGATTTACTTCAAATGAAGACTTAGGGATCTCATTTCTAGCACCATAACACGTCGGAAGGATTAAAGGGAGAGAAATGACGAAATAGCTTAGGATGTCTCCATGTACATTTTCTTAGTAATTTGGCTCTTGTTTTGTAGAAAGAAAAAAAAAAAAAGCTGTCACTAATTGTGCCAATGTTGTATATTGCAATAAAAATTAATTTGAAAAATTCAATTTTGTTTGAATTTAGCATGTAATATTTTTGTTTAATTTTATCATGCCAATTTTAATGTTTTATCTAAATGATTTTATATTTTGTATATTGCATACAAATTATATAAAACTTACATAGAATTTCTGCTACATGCTTGCATAGCCAATATATATATATATATACAGAGACATTTGTAGTAACAAACATGAAATTATTAAGTTAATTGACAGTAGAATTAAAAATTTATGTACAGTGAAATCAAACATAAATTTCCAATTGTATGCATTCTTTCATGTTTGTTTTCTTCCCTCTGATTAATGATTTGGCCAATTTTAGAGATTGGTTACCTAAATTCTTCGTCGTGAAGTTAAATATCAATAGGCTCAACGATCAAATTAGCCCCTGAAGTTTTGACCAGAATGTGTAGTTAATATTAATAGGCGCACATAAATATTAATATCGATTTAATGATCAAATTAGCCACATGCACGTTGATCCAAAAGGTAATTAATCCCTTAATTTTTCATTTTTTTTCAATTGAGCTCCTGACGTTAACAAAGTTTGTTCGAATGAAATGAAGGCATTATTAATGGGAAAACGAACAATCCAAGTAACTAAAAAATATATTAAAGGATGCAACATTATTCCTTCGTAAAAGCATATTAACATTACCCCGCGATTGTTCTATTATTGTTATTAACTTGGAATGATGAATTCACGATCATTTTAGGAATAATAGAATATTATTATTGCAATGATAAAGTTAATCATTGCACCTTTTTTCTTTCTTTCTTTCTTTCTTTCTTTATTTCTTTTTTTTTTTTGTTCCAAAGGAGGAAAGGGGTCGGAAAAGAAGAGTCAAATATGAAATCAAAAATTTTTTTTAAATAAGATGTCTTAATTAGTTATACTTAAATCACGAAATAATCATTGCACTTTAAGCTGGAACTTTCATTGTTTTAGCTTTACAAGAAGGAGACTGAGCCTTGAGATTTACAAAAAGTTGAGATATTAAAACATAGTGATTTAGTTTCTTCAGCTCAAGTCACATTTCATGTAAGATTAGTTTTATGTGGAGTTGTTGTTTCACTTTACATGGGAGATGTTCTTTTTCTTTTATAAGCTAATTTTTTTTTTTATTAATGGCAAAAACAAGCGATGCAACTGCAACAGATGCACCCCAACACACACCCTTTTTTTTTAAAAAAATAAAAATAAAAATAAAAAATAATAATAAATAAGGAATAAAACAAGGCTGCCATCACCCAAAGAAAAAGTAGCCATGCCAGGAAAAGACTAAAAAAAATTAGTGATGTGAGTGTGTCACTAAATAAAATATTACATAAGAATTAGTATCAAGAATGTTGTGTTAACGTAATAAACATCGCACTCTTCTAACTTAAATTAAATTTAATGATGTAAGAAAAAGAAAGTATAACTATGCATAACGAATTATGTGTCATTAATCAGCATATTCGTCATGGTGGATATGACATAGAAGAGATGAACCTTTAGACATATGGGAAAGCAGTAAGCTTATCCAAGACATTTTGAACACAGAAGAACAAAAAATGGGACAATGAAAAATGAAAAACGAAAGGAAATTAACCTTTCTGTATTATGAGATTCCTACTAATATTTTGTTCTCTATTCAGATGTTCCATTCAAAGAGAACAGAATTTTACACCAAATATTATAATGTGGGGGCGCTGGCCACAATACATCAACGCAAACAGAAAAAAAAAAAAAAAAAAAAGTAAAAAACATTAAAGGTAAGTGAAAGAGGAAGAATCAAGAAAATAGCTATAACACACAAATGGAAAACAAAATTATATATGAAATAATTAATAACTAACATTTTGAAAGAAAAAGAAAGACACAAAGTATCAAAAAAAAATTATCATGCAATATAGTGAATAAGAGATATTGAAATTTTATAATAAAAAAAACAATAGAAATAAAGATTATTTTAAAGTAAATGTAATGGGGAACTGAAAAAAAAAAAAAAAAAAAAGGTGGAAATTCGCAACAGTGGAATTGGAATAAGATGACAACAGTAGAGAAAAAAAAAAGGTTCAAGGGTAAAAATGGTAAAAAGTAAGATGATATAACTGTAATAAAATAAAAGCTATAAGGGCAAAACAGGAATCTCGATTTTGTAATGGAGGTAAAAGAAAGGAAATATAACACAGTGGCCAAATAGCTGTTAAATAACAGGCCATGTTTATTCTCTTTAGCGGAATTGTAGGCAATTGTCCCTAATTTTTTTTCTTTTTTTTTTTTTAAACCAAAAAGTAAAAATAAAAAGAACAACAATATTTTGGCATCAGGATTATTTCTTTCTATAGATATTCTTCGGTAAAACTATCATAGCAGTATATTTGATATGCGAAAAAGTAACATGAATTATAAGGGAAATGCTATTCTTTATATCTTGGAATCATGAATAAGTTGTACAATATTTTTTTAGTTAATATGGACAAATTTCTTTCAAAAAACAATAAAAGCAATAAAAGATAAAGTTTCTTAATCTAACTTTACTTCCTTCTCTTCAATTATATTTGTGCAATTAGTCAAAAGAAAAAAAAAAAAAACTAAATCAAAAGGCATAGCATTACTCATAACTGTATTTTTTGTGTTCCTCACTTAATATCTTTCATTTGAGACAAAGACATTGCCAAAATTTTGTTTTTGTGGCATATAGGAGACTCTAGTCTCTATCTTATGTCTCTTACCATGTCAATAATTGAATAGAATTAAAGTTTGAACCTTAAGCCAAAACTTATTGATAAAATTAGCATGGTTGAAAATGCCTATTGGTTTAACATCGTCAATTGAAGCATGGCTATTCTCCTTATAAATTTAACACTTTTAAATCTAGTTATATTTTCCCCTTTGACTTCTCTTTTGTATTCCTTTTGGAAGGCAAAAGGCAACAACAAAGAAAAAGGACATAAAAAAATAAGAAAAAATAATGGAATAATAGTTAACAATTTTACTATCTTTGGTTTGGAGCATTGTAGATAAGGCTGAAGAAAGTGCAAATATAAAAAGGAGAAGTTGTTGATGTTAAAATACACGAGAAAAACAAAGGAATATCTTTATTTTCAGTTTCCCCCTTCAATGGGTCATCTGAGATTTCAGGAAAAAGTGATTGAAGTGCTAGCTAGCATAATCAAGTCAGAAGGATACATTGGATAACATTGCTTCGTACAAATTTACAACTAGAAGTTAATTAGTTTAGTTGAAATTTGTTTGGTTGTCAATTTTTTGAATCCAATGCTAAAAAATATTTTAATTGTAGACTTGGTTACTTAAAATCAATTTAATTGAATTTAATTTTTTTCGTTGGATAGAAACACTTTTAAATGATAAGATCAAATGAATTAAATTACTTTGAATTTTTGTTTTTTTCATGAGAAATACTAGTTTTACATATTATTCTAAATTCAAAATTTAAGAATCTAATTGAATTCATACACTTTAAAATTAAGATTACGATTAAAAAAAACAGAGAAAGTACAGAAAAATGAGATTGTTTTCCATTGAAATGGAGTTCTACAAATTTTTTTCATCCTAAACAAGTTGTTAACAATTTCTCACAAATATCACATATTTTCCATTTGGCATTAAAATGCTTTTCAATCAATTTAAAATAGTGAGAAATCAATACAAATTTTGACAAAAAAAAATTCAAATTTTCATTTTCAAGAGATTAAAATCAAAATATCATTTTATCTCTTATATAGGAAAATTTGATCTAAAATATTTTACAACAAAATTGTCTTGTATAATTTATCTTTCTATTTTGCCTAACAAAATCATTTTCTCATGATATAGTCATAACAAAACAAAATCCAAATTCTTCTTAATGTTTTCAACAAAATTAATAAATTAATTTTCATGAACAAAGCATTGTACATAACAACAAATTTTGTAACTATCACGCTACTTCATGAAAAGGTCATTTCTCACTAATTACTTTAGATATTTTCAAACTTCATTAGTTTAAGATTTGATGATTGTGAAAATCAATATATGATGGTTATTTTTAAATTTCATTCTTTGAAAAAGATTATGAAAACAAGATTGTTGAATATTAATTCATGTTTATTATTTAAGATATAGGTTTTGGAAGTTTTGAAATACTTTAACCCATGAATACAAGCCCATTGGTACCTTGAAAAAGGAGCTTACCAAGTTGTAAAGAGAATTGACTCAAGCTCACATTTGTGAAATAATGAAAAGGTATTCTAAAAATTTGTTATAACTATCCTTTTATTAGAATGTAATGCCTATTAACTAGACCTAAAATTAAATTGAATAATGGAGCAAGAAATCCAATTAAAGGATTTTAATTCAAGATATTAATGCCAAATGTAAATTCAATATTTTTCTTTTTTTTTTATGCCATCCACATGATAAACTACTTTATGTTATCTTACAATTTCAATAGCATTGTAATACCTAACTTATGAATAATAATAGGTTCATGCATCTTAAGTAAGGGTTATTATTACTTTAGATAAACTCGTGTTGTTCCCACAGCCTTGTATGGGTTGTAATTGTTGTTAACTAGGTTTAAGTGTGCAAGAAAGTAAAGCCACATGAAAGTCGAGAAAGTAAAAGTAAAGCCACATAAAGGGGCAAGAAAGTAAATCTGTTGCATAAGGTCAAGAATGTAAATCTGCCACGTAAACCCTATTAGGGTTTTATAGAATAGAGTATATAAAGACCTTAGAAGACAAAACTAGGGTAAAGCCAACACAATTAAATACTCGGAAAAACACCAAACCCTACACAAAAGAACACCACCTGTAAAAGAAAAGAGAAACCTTGCAAGCAAAGAGAGTAGCCAGCCAAAACCTAGTGCAAACGGAAACCACAAAATGTTGCAAGAGTGGAGTCGGCCAAAACCTAAAGAGAGAAACTGTCAAACACCACCTAAAAAAGAGAGAAATCTGGTTGGACAGTAAGAGAGAGAGAAATGGACATCACAGCTGGATGGTGAGAGAGAAAGCATGACATGACAAAAGAGAGAAACAGGTTGATGAAAAAATAGAGAAATGGGTCGACGGCAAAATAGAGTGGATGATCGACGAAAAAACAGACAGAGACGACCGAAGAGGGGTGGATGAAGAGAGAGAGATCGTCGGCAGAAAAATAGAGAAAACTAGGACAGCCAAAAATCAGATTTTGGGGATGAACAAAGAACAAAGGTCGAAAGAGAAAAGAGGGGGACGACAGAATGATATGGAAAAATAGAGAAGACAGCACACCGTCTGTAAGGGAAGAGAGGAGAAACTGTGAAAGAAGAGACCACCGGGAGAGCAAACCAAGCTATCTGGAGGTGTGAAACGGACAAGTGCAAACCAGAAATGGTGGTAAAACATGTGACCAGCAAGGCGTGCAAACCAAAAACGTACGTGGGAGGTGAAATGCCAAATCAGAACCTTTCATGAGGCATATGACTAGCAAAGGGTACAAATCAGAAATGTGTGTGAGACGTGTAACGCCAAACCAGAAACGTAAGGCAGGCCATGAGACATAGAACGACAAACCAGAAACATGAGGAGAGCTGTGAGACAAGGAGACAAGTGAGACCGTGAGATAGTGAAAGTAAGAGTTGTGTGAGACAATTTAGAGAAAAAATTCGGTGAAGCATTAAAAAAAACTTAACATATCTTCAGATTTCTTCAAGAGAGGTTAGAGAGCATTGCAGTGAACTTTTAAGCGGCAATGGAACAGCCTTTCAATTCAATAGAGTTGAGACAAGTTAGAAGAAATGTAAACATAGTAAGTGACACTCTTTGTATTGTACTTACTTAGTAATTGCAATAGTGAAAGAAGAAAAAGATTAACACATTCATTATAATTGGAATTCTTAAGTATAGTGGATAGTCTAAGGAAGGGAGAGTCCCTACCACTGTGGATGTACGTTACATTGACAGAACCAAGTAAATCTTGTGTGTCCTTAATTTGCTTTACGTTTTGTGTTTTAAATTGAGTTGTGAACGCAATTAAAGTATCAGCCAACCCATAACCTAACGAAGACCTAAACAAAATCATTTGAATTGTCTATTAGGTAAGGTGTCTAAAAGGTAACTTTGGGGACTATTGTGATTAGCAGGTAGTAATAGATCTACCTTAATCGAGTTTGAGAAAGAGTTCGCTTTTAAAAAGAGGTTAAAGTTGTTCACTCACCTGCGAATTGCGAATTGTGGTGATACTGATTCACCCCCCCTTTTAGTATCATAAACTAGTAGATCCTAGGGAGAAGTCAGGAATTTCAATAGGTATCAGAATACAAGTTCACCAGTTTGAAGCTGAATAGCTTGGTGTACTAGTTTGAAGGAATCTAGAAGTTTGACTTGTTCAATATACTGAGAAATGGAAATGGGTACCAGCACTAGCACCACTTACAATAAGAAGGTTTCAATCTTTAACGGAACCAGCTACCATATGTGGAGAGCAAGAATGCAAGTGGTATTTGCAACCATGGGCATGAACATGGTAAAATACGTACAAAAGGGTTTTGTACCCAACCCCAGAAGAGTTAAGGTAGTTTGAGATAAATGGGAAGGCCTCAAACATCATCATTTCAGCATTGACAGATGCTGAGTATGCTAAAGTTATAGACTGCAAATCTGCCAAAGAGATATGGGACAGATTGTAGAAAGTCTATGAAGGTGATGGCAAAATAAAGGAGGCTAAGTTTCAAGTGTTCAAGGAGAAATATGAATGTCTTAGAATACAAAAGAATGAGACAGTTCAAGAGTTCTTTACTAGGGTTATTGACGCTGTAAATGACCTAAGAAGTCATGAAAAAAGCAAGAAGGACTCATGAATTATGAAGAAAATTTTAAGAATTCTGCCTAAGAGGTTTGCCTCAAAGGTAGCAGCCATAGAGGAGAGTAGAGATCTTAATTCTATGTCTCTACATGATCTCCAATGCAATCTCATTGCATATGAGATGGGGATAAAGTCATTTGAAAGCTTTGCAACAACAAAGGTATCAAAGGAGGTAGCTTTCAAAGACATGAAACACTTGAAGAAAAAAGAAGGGGAAGAATCATCTAGTGAGGATGATGATAAGGAGGAGGAAGAAAGTGAAGGTAAAGTATTAGCTTACTTCACAATTAAATTCAAAAAGGGGTCTAAGAAGGGAAAAGGACAGTTGTCCTTAAGATGTTATCATTGTGGGCAGACTGGACACTTTGCTTCTCAGTACAAAGTGAAACTTGGTGATAAAGATGAGGATGGTGATGATGAGCAAAATTCAAGATGGAAAAGATCATCATTCAAATCAAAGAAGTCCAGTAAGAAGACTGTTAACCCATAAAAGAAGAAGAAAGACTCATTTAAAAGTTATGTGAGTAAGATAAAAGAAGCTGATGAGGAGGAAAATGAAGACTCATCAGATGAGCATGCCTTTATGGCTTCAGTTCAAGGTGGTAGTTCAACCTCTGAAGAGGAAAAGGAGGTCAATGAAGAAGAACCAGATCTTGAAGCTGAGTTGGAAGTAGCTGCAAAGGAGATAATTAGAAAAGGTAGAACCATAAGAAAGTTGGAGGCCCATATAAAACAAGTTGAAGTAAAGTCTGAGGAAGCTGAAAGTCAAAAGGATGAAATAAGGGCTGAGCATATTGAATTGAAGAGAAGATTTGAGGAACAGATCAAAATATGTGAAAACCTTACAGTAGAGTATGGCTTAAGGGCTTCAAAAATTGAAGAAATGGAGAAAGAGTTGCTGAGACTTCAGCAACAACTTAAAAGTAGCAAAGAGAACTTGGAGAAGCTTGAAATGATAGGAGAAACAAGTTCTGCAAAAGAAGAGAAGAATGTAGAGAAAGTGCAACAATCTGAGGCTGTATTGGCTAAAAAAAATAAGAATATGCCATATAAGTTGAAAGAGAAGATGTGACTCAGAAGAAGATAACTAAGAATAAAGAAGATCTGAAGAAGCAACCTAGGGTGGCAAACAAGTAGAAAGAAAGAA
Organism: Ceriops decandra; assembly: GCA_020615895.1. Classification (NCBI taxonomy): domain Eukaryota; kingdom Viridiplantae; phylum Streptophyta; class Magnoliopsida; order Malpighiales; family Rhizophoraceae; genus Ceriops; species Ceriops decandra. The sequence goes on from JAHLGO010021098.1 coordinate 3,872,221, forward strand.
AATTAGCCAGCATAGGGCTATGGCTAACCAGAAGAAGGTGGCTGAAATGATAGTCACACAAGCAAAGAAGCCAGCTACATCGCCTACATAGCAAATGATGAACAGAAGAACACAAGCTGTGATCAGACCCAAGAAGAGGTAATTTTAAGGTCATTGCCTTTATTGTGGAGTTTAGGGTCATAAGGCGAGTAACTACTGGTGGAGAAGGCCAGTATACGTCTCTAACTTGAGAAGATACGATGCTGCATATAGGGGGAGACAATACAAAATTCAGAAAAGAACACCTATCGTGAGTTCTCGTACATGTTGTAAAAAGCAAGGACACATTGACAAAAAGTGTTGGTGAAAGCCCAAACCAGTGGTTTCAAAGAAAAAGTTTGCTATATTGTCAGACTTGGAATAGTGTGAAAGGTGCAGGCAGGATGGCCATAATGCCAAGAGATGCATGACACTTCTCCCTGAGTAAGAGAAGGCACTCAATGGCACAGTGAAAACAAGCGGTGCATTCAAAGTTGAAAAAAAGGAGAAAGTTATCTTCTAGCCAATTCAAAAGAAGAAATATAAAGCTAAAAGGGAAGTGGCTAATATAGCTGAAATTGCACTTAAAGCTGATTACAAGGATAAGCAATGAATCCTTGATAGTGGATACACTTCACACATGATAGGAGACAAGAGTAAATTATCAAAGTTAAACAAGTCAAGAAAAGGTAAAGTCAAGTTTGGCAATGATGATTCACTCAACATCAATGGTCAGGGGTCAGTAAATATTAGAAGAGGAAAGCTGAAAGATGTTTTGTACGTTGAATGACTTAGATATAATCTAAAATCTGTTAGCAAACTATGCAATGAAGATTATAAGGTAATATTCACAAAAACAGGTTGCTAGATAAAAAGTAAAGAAGGAAATATTATTATAACTGGGAAGAGAACAGCTGAAAATTTGTATGTGATTAATGAAAAAAGAGATCCTCTTACAACTAAGACTGTGCAAGAAAGAAAGCCAAAGAAAACACTCATCAAGAAAATCAAATCATAGGTGACCCATCAATAGGAGGTACAACAAGAAGAAGAATTATAGGAGCTACTACTTTACTCTCACAAGTTGAACCTAAATTTATTGAAAAGGCTACACAAGATCTAACTAACTCTCTGTCCATAGAGCTGTTTGAAAAGTGCATAATGAGTCTGTTTATGCGAATGCCTCCTCAAGCCTGAAAATTAGGTGAATCCTCCATCTCTGCTTTGCGAATTTTTTAAATTTGTAATTGGTTGGCAAAGGGGGAGAGAAACAACAGTGCAGGGGAAGCTGTTAAGAAAGGGTGAGTTAAAACTACTATATAGTAATTTTTGTTATGAGTGTTGCCAACAATTACAAAGGGGGAGATTGTTGTTCCCACAACCTTATATGGGTTGTAGTTGTTATCAACTAAGTTTAAGTGTACAAGAAAGTAAAGCCACATGAAAGGGCAAAAAAGTAAAAGTAAAGCCACATGGAAAGGCAAAAAAGTAAAAGTCAATCCACCATGTAAAGTCAAGAACATAAATCCTCCACGTAAGCCCTATTAGGGTTTCATGGAAGAAAGTATATAAAGACCTTAAAAGACAAAATTAGGGTAAAGCCAACACAATTGAATTCTCGGCAAAACACCAAACCCTACACAGAAGAACACCACCTACAAAAGAAAAGAGAAACTGTGTAAGCAAAGAGAGTATTCGGCCAAAACCTAGTGCAAATAGAAACCACAAAATGTTAGAAGAGTGGAGTCAGCCAAAACCTAGAGAGAGAAACTATCAAACACCACCTGAAAAAAAAAAGAGAAATTCGGCAGTAAGAGAGTGAAATTCGGCTGGATAGTAAGAGAGAAAGAAACAGATGACACGGCAAAAGAGAGAGAAACGGACATTATGGTTGGACGGTGAGAAAGAAAGCACGACACGACATGAGAGAAAAATGGGTCGATGAAAAAATAGGGAAATGGGTTAACCGCAAAACAGAGTGGACGATCGATGGAAAAACAAACAAAAACGATCGAAAAGGGGTGGATGAAGAGAGAGAGACCGTTGGCAGAAAAATAGAGAAAACCAGGACAATTGAAAATCAGATTTGGGGGACGAATAAAGAACAAAGGTAGAGAGAGAAAAGAGGGAGACGACAAAACGATACGGAAAAATAGAGAAGACAGCACACTATCTGTAAAGGAGGAAAGGAGAAATCGTGAAAAAGGAGACCACCGAGAGAGCAAACAATGCTGTCTGAAGGTGTGAAACAGAAAAGTGCAAACCAGAAATAGTGGTAAGGCGTGTAACCAACAAGGTGTGCAAGCCAGAAACGTACGTAAGACATGAAACGCCAAACTAAAATTTTACATGAGGCATGTGACCAGCAAAGGGTGCAAACCAAAATCGTGCGTGAGATGTGTAACGTCAAACCAAAAACGTAAGGTAGGCCGTGAGACGTCGAATGGCAAACCAGAAATGTGAAGCGAGCCATGAGACATGGAGACGTGTGAGACCATAAGATAGTGAAAGTAGGAGTTGTGTGAGACAGCGTAAAGAAGAAATTTGGTGAAGTATCGGAAAGAATTTAACGCATTTATAAATTTTTTTAAGAAAGGTTAGAGATCGTTGCAGTGAACTTCTAAGCGGTAGTGGAGCAACCTTTCAATTCAAAAGAGGCAAGACAAGTTAGAAGAAGGGTAGACACAGTAAGTGACACTCTTTGTATTGTACTTGCTTAGTAATTGCAATAGTAAAAGGAGTAAGGGATTAAGACATCTATTGTAACTGGAATTCTTAAGTATAGCGGATAGTCTCAATAAGGGAGAATCCCTACCACTATGGATGTACGTCACATTAACGGAACCACATAAATCTCGTGTGTTCTTAATTTGCTTTACATTATGTGTTTTAAATTGAGTTGTGAACGCAGTTAAAATATCAGCCAACCCATAACCTAACAAAGACCTAAACAAGAACATCCGAATTGTCTATTAGGCAAGGTGTTTGAAAGGTAATTAGTAGATAGTAATAAATCTACCTTAGTTGAGTTTAAGAAAGAGTTCATTTTTAAGAAGTGAAGTTGTTCATTTACTTGCGAATTACAAATTGTGGTGATACTGATTTACTCCCCCTTTTAGTATTACAAACCAGTAGATCCTAAGGAGAAGTCAAGAACTTCAACTCTCTTATATGGAAGAATGACTTAATGATAAGCTATTACATGACAAGAAAATGATGAAGTTAGATCAAACATCTTATCCTAGCTTTTTTGCATAATCTTTAGATATGGTGAAAAGGAACCTAACCAAAAAAAGTTTGAATATGTCTAATTTAGTTCAAACATATCATTTTTGCTTAAAAATTTATTATGAATTGTCATTTGCTTTGCTAATTTAAAAGATGAGACCATGGTAAGATACTTTAAATGTTTATGATTAAGAATTTGTGTGGCTAATTATAGTTTTTTGGTACATTATACCTATATTACTACAATTTTATTTAACTTGTTTTCTTTTACATTCATTATTAGCAATACTCTATAGTCATATGTTTATGATGTTTTGCATGATTGTGTGAGGGAGTTACAATTTTCATATGTTGAATTATGTGTGGTTGTTTTCTTCTAGTTACCTTTATAACATCTTTTATTAAGATTCCAATGAATTGCCTTAAGGAAGCATAAGTTCTCATTCATTTTCTTATAGTTGCCGGTAAGAAAGATGAAAAATCAGAATACATCCAAAACACATGTAAAATTTATAAAGAAGTCAACATTATTAACATGTTTCAAATGTACAATAAAACAAGTTTCAAGTCATTTAAATGATGTTAAAAAAAAGTGACTTTCTATTATAGATATAATCTTATAAATTTATCATTAATAATAATATTTGATATTACATTTGTTCTTTAAAGTACCATTATAAAACTAATTTAATTAAAAAATTAGTACATTTTATAATATAATAACAAACATTAAGAAGGATTTAATTGTGATATTTTGAAAATGTCCCTATAATTTATAAATTTTTCTATTAACATTTGTAAGCAACATGTAAACAAACGTCATAATAATTATAGTAAAATAATATTTCTAAAGTGTTATATTAGTCATTATTTATGACATTTATAAACATTAAAGCATGTTTATAATCAATATTAGTTATGATTTATAATAACAATTACATATGCTTATAATGATAATTGCATATGTTATAAGAGATCCTATTATAGTAATAAATCTTAAAATGTCATTATAATTACTAATGATGTTGATAGAGGTAGTATTTAGTTAACACTTATGAAAAATATTAGTGTTGGCTAATAGAGATATATATATATTTTTTACCTATTTTAACATACATCAAATGTTATAATAAATTTATTTTGTTGTAGTGACCATAATATTTAGAAACAATTGTACTCATGTTACAATGAAACAACTAATATCATAAATTTTTCTTTTAGGCAAATACTTTATGGATACACTTTTTGGTATATTCTATATGCACAATTAATTAGATAATTATATTATTAATATGCATGTCATAACAAATAATATAAAATACTCTTTGTTAAGTCTACTTCTTAATTTTCATACTTTTATTTACTAATCAATCTATAATACGTCATCTACTGAAAATTATATTTACTTAATAATTTTTTTTATTTATTTTCTAATTCTCACTGTCGTAAAAAAAAATGATTAGTTGACTACATTTTTTTTACTCTAATACAATTAAATAATTATATTTAACTATATGAACACAAAACTTCATGGAGTCATTCAAACATAATAAAGTATATATATACTAAATACAAAACATTTTATCATACACGAATATTTCAACTAGATAAAAAAGTGGTACTCGATCACAAACCAATTAAATGCTAGGGAATTGTTGAACTCTTAAGTTGAAGTTTGAAAGTATTTCAAGGGAAGAATGCGTTTGAATCAAACGGAAGTAAACCTTTTATTTTGTAGAACAGAACATCTTCGTGAGGTGTTTCACCGTGGAAGGGGCATGGTTTAGACCAGAAGCCAAAGATTTAAAGTTAGCACTGGCCTCAATACGTAAACAATATAGTATGTGACCGTTACGATGAAATTGGAGTGTATCGACAGAAAAGTATCAATTTAGAGTCTTTTATAGATTTGATGACAACTACATCAGCATTTTCTACTTTTAGAGAAGTGTCAAGTTAAATTTTTATTGTTATATAAAATATTGTGTGCAATATTAAATATTTCTTTATATAATATATTGTATTTAAATAAAATTATAAAATTTGTGTTAAAAGAAAGATTTCGAATGTAGCTTCACTGATCAGAGCAGGACAGTTTTGACAACATAACAGTTTTGAGTGGAATTAATTGTACAACCAAAGAAGGGGGGGAACATTGATGGAAGTAGGCAGCAAACCCGAGAGAGAGAGAGAGAGAGAGAGAATGAGTGCGTGTGCGTGTATGTTTTTCATGCGTCCTGAAGTAGGCATTTTAGCTACCAAACCCCTAATTTCTCTCTCGGCTACAGCCCCATTAGCTTATTCGTAGGCCGCACTATTTTCCTGTTGCAGCCCCTCATCGATCTCAGTCCCCGGCCGACCGCACCATGACTGTGCTACATACATATTACACTGTCATGCATGCACGCAGAATGTCCAATCTATATATATATATATGTACCCAAAATAATTACAGTATCATTACGCTGCCATTGGTTGCTCGGTCCACGCCCGTTCCCCGTTTTATAGAATAGGACACCCAACATACATTTCCTGCTAGCCGTCAGATTTTGCCGCCTCTCCCAAAACGAGAGAGAGAGAGAGAGAGAGGCAAGCACACAAAAGTTAAATATTTTTAATTAATTATAAGAAATTGAATACACACAGATTGAATAAATTCAAATGAATAAAAAAATTGTATTGAAATTTCGTATTACATTAATTTAATATAACATAAATTTTTTTTATTGGGTTATTGTAGTCGGATTCAGTAATTATATGTATCTCAATTATTTCTCTCGTGTCATAAATTCTCCTTTCAAGGCTTTTTGAGTAGCTCGAGGCGCTTTTTAATTTTGCATGAAAAAGTCGTAGTGGGGGCCCCTGCTCATGCTAACTAATAATGTGACAGCAGGAAGCTTGGTAATTTTCATGCAACAATTTTGATTGCCGATGCTCGTTGCACAGTTGTTGATGTGTATATATATATATATGTGGATGGGACCTGTGAATCTGTGCCGAATTCTCTGGCTTTGCACATTGAAAAGAGGAGTTCTCCAACTTTTACTTTTGCTTTCAATTAACTTCACCCTGCCAACTTTTTTTTTTTTTTTTTAACTAGAAAAAAAGTGTTTCTTATATTAAGAATTATATATATAATTAATTTTTTTTAATGAAAAGAACATACTAACTAATATTCTTGAATTTAAATAAATTCACCGGCAGCAGATTATTTCATAATTCATCGTTTCACCTTTCGTATTCTTCATCCATTATATTCTCAGATACAAATTAATGATAATAATAATAATAAAGATCTGGATTATGAACCAGAGTTGATGTATTATGTTTAGCTGCAAAGCTAAGACATCAACTCTGGTCTGGTACATAATCTAGGTCATTATTATTATAGGATGGATACTATGGAGCAGTGTTACCGAGACAGGTTGGCTTGCAGTTTGCTTTTAGTGGTTGGGAAAGCTGTCTGATTGAGTGTTTTAGTGATTGTAAAATAATTATACGTAGATAAAGAAGAGAACTTGCACAGGATTTTGAAGAAAGCCTCGAAATTTTCGCAGAGGTTTTTAAAAGAGAACATCTTAACTTAAAGACACTGCTCCTACCTTCGTTATCTGTCTATTTGTAGAATTAATGCCTTCGAATTTCAAATTCTATTGATTTCAGATGACATCACTGCTCACAGAAAACTACAATTACTAAAACCATGACATCATTTCTTACATAAGCTCTATTATTAAAAGATTACACTATTGCTTTGCATGTGAGTGCATTATTAAAGTTGATTAGGTGTGACATTAACTCTAATCCATAACCCGAGTAAATACTAAAAATTATAAAAATAAAATTTACAAACCACCACATAAACAAAATGAGGAAAACCAAAAAGCGAGGCCTAAGCACATACAGTTTGTTATAAATATGGAAGAAAAGTCATTAATAAAAGAGAAAATAAGATTTAGAATGAGAAGAAAATGCCAAAAATATGATTATTCATCTTACAAAAAGTCATCTGATAATGATATTACGAATAATAATACCTAGTCATATACATGGTAAATGGCTGTGGATGTATAAATGTACTTGCAAAAGAAAAATAATCTATAAGATTAATTAATATCCCAGAGGAAAACAAGATATGATAGTAGTAATAGTTTCAAACTTCTTTTTTTTTTTTTCATTGGTGAAACAAGTTTTTTTAATTAATTGGTATTTCACAATTACATAATCCAAAATTTATAGTCTCTTTCTTCTTTTTGGTAGCATTAGATATGCTCCCATTCATTTTCATGGTCAAATATAGATTTTAGCATATGATTGATATCCTTGTCTTCCTTTATGTTTTTTTTTTTTCCTCCAAAACTTAAAGTTATGAATTATTACAAATCAACTTTAGAAAACCATTCATATATATATATATATATATATCTGTGTGTGTGTGTGTGTGTGTATCCACTCCATTAGTCACAATATTAAAAGGAATTTATCTAAAATGAAGAGAATTGTAAGGAATTGCTTGTTTGCAATTTAACCTTAGGAATTGAACTCTAGGAAATGAACTTTTGTTAATAAAGCATCTACTTTTCAATTAGGTCAATTTGATTTGATTGATCTCAAACATAACATTTTATATTTGTGCTTACTCATTTTTAAATTCAAATTAATTGTTAAATTTTGTCATATATTTATCCATTTGAAAATTCTAAACATTAAATAATTCTAGCTTGACAAAATCACAGCCCTTGACTTGACTATAATGATTTGTGGAAACTATGAACCATACTAGTACCATTAGTAGGATATAGTATAAACCATTCAAAATTTTACAGTACTACATGCAAGTTTCTCACTATTAATTTTACTTAATTGCTATTAAATATTACTTTTAACAACACCATATATAATCAATCTTTTATAGGCACACACACACACACACACACACAACTAAAATTAAAGGAAAACTCAATTATTCTTCTTCAACTATGTCATCACTTTTAATTATGTGAGAACTCTTCCTTAAGTATGAAAGAAAATGTTAAAAAAAGAAAAAAAAAATCATCCTAAGATTCTCTTACTCCGAACTTCTCTTTTCTATTTTCTTTAAAATGAAAATAGAAAAAATTATCACATATTTTGCTTTTTTTCTTGAAAAAAGAAAAAGTAAAATAAGTGACAAATTTTTATTTTTTAAAAAAAATAAAAAATTATAATTGAAGTATCTTATTACTTTGTTTCTTTTTATTTTTTTAAAAGGAAACTACTTCTTGATTCCTTTTTCAAAAAGAAAAGAAAAAAAATATCACTGTCAAATTTTTGTCTTTGAAAAGAGAAAAAATAAACAATAATCATAATTTAACTTTTAAAGAATCTAAAATAAAAAAATACACAAAAATTTTAACTATTAGACATCAACTAATTATTTAGGAGTTATAATGTTGCAAAAAATAAATAAATAAAAATTTTCTTCAAAAAAATATTTCTATGGAAACATAATAAGTAATTAAAGAGTTATGTCTCCTCATTATTTATACTATGCTTCAACCATTACAAACATTTTTTTTGGTTGAGTACTAAATATATTATTGGTCTTTTTATTTATTAAGGGACTTATTCAATCATAAACTTTATAAAATGGTGTAATCTCTTATAAACTCCTTGTCCAGTGGTTTGAACTTGAAGCTTCCAATGAAAGAGTACATACATATTGTCATAGAGACCACATAATTTATAGTATTTATTTTCTATTATCTATATCTATTTCTATAACATGAATACTCCAAGTGACATACTACCTTTTTTTTTTTTTTTTTCTTTAGACAAAATCATACTTCATTTTCATTTGAATCAACATCCTTCTTGGAAGAATATATCTCTTGGTATTCTAAGAAACTTTTTATATATTTTTATTATCAAAATTATCAATTAAAAAATAAATGGTCATGCATCTTCTCATTAATCTTTTAATTTTTTTTTTGAAGAGTTTGACAATTAATTACAAAACTAACTATTGATATTCTCATTTTAATTTGTAACTGATATAACATTTGAGAAAAGCAAAAGATGCTAATTAGAAAAGTATGTCTTTCATATTCAAAATAATGTTGCTAAAAAATAATTTTCAAGTTTCCTTTTTCAAAACACTTTAATTAAAATATTCTTATAAATTTTAAAAATAATATAATTACCTTAAATATAATCTCGCACGAAGGGCCTTATTCAATTAGTGTTATTTCCGGTCACATTTCTTCACCCTTCCAAAAAGAACCAACAGTTGGTCTTCTCCCTGCAGGATCCGTAAGACAATCACATGTGCGTCCTATAACGTTAAAAATAGTCATATGTAAAGGTGATGCTAAAAGCAGTTTTGTTTTTGGTACATAATGCACCTTATGCATATTGTACACTTTTAACAGTAGTGTGGAGCACCATTCATGGAGATGACAATGCTATGTCGTTGTTGATATCCCAACAAGATGATGCATCAGAAGCTTTTAGTGGTACTAACCCAAGAAATTCATAGGTCAAAGAGACAACTCAAGGGAAAAGACCATACAATGAGTGTGTCTCAATCTCTTGAAATTGAATTCCAAGCCTGTTCTTTTTAACAGAATGTGATCATTTCGCCAAAAGACTTTCAATCAAGAAAGCTATAGAGAAAGAACAAAAAATGAAGGAAACTTAATGGATGTACTCCCCTTGAGCTTTTTCCAAATTTGATTCTGTATTTGCTTTAACGGGCATTGCTCTTCTGGGTACCGTAA